>JANHMN010000520.1:0-18980 GCA_030674055.1 Rhabdomys pumilio
GAAAAATGGAAAAGTTTACAAGCCTGAGAGTTTTCAAAAAAAAAAAAATTCTATGAAACTTTGTTAAGTCAGTAATACAGCAGAAGCAGCAGAATCAATGTCAAAGAAAGAACACTATAAAAACATTGATGGAGGAGATGAGAAGTAGAAATGTTTCTCTGGACTAAAGTGTTCTTTATCAAATACATATATAGGAAATGATCTTAGGAGTTATATATAGCTTATAATAGCAATACTAAAATACAAATAGATGAAATATGTGATTTACTGGGAGCTGAGCAGCAAAGTATCTCTTTAAAACAGATTTATAACTAATATTTTCACAAAAACTATAATACCTACTTTGTCTTGTATTTTAGCTATAACTTTCTATTTCGTACAAAAAAAGTCACTCATTACTAGTAAAAGAAATGTTTCGACTTCAAACATTCTGCAATATTGTTTGTAAAATCATAGGCTGAGCTGCCAAGTGTAAGGCATCATCTTGCTAAGACCTAGGCAAAAGTAGTCAAGCCCTCTTTCAAACAATCAGAAATAATAACTATGCATTTGAAATTTGTGTGTGGATGTACAGAAGTTGTAAGTAATTAGGAATTCATGCCCCTGCATCCCAGAACAAGTCCAAGTACAGATAGTGTGGCAACAGATAATTGCAAAAAATGTTGCTTGCGAAAGTTAAGAAATTGATAGAGCATTTCTTTATAAATTTATCTACAGCAAGCACATCCTGTCTTATAAATCTGAGTAAATTAGACAAGGTTTAGAAAGACTTGAAGACTTCTTGAATACAAGATTATTCAGCATTTCTTCAGATTTCGGTGTCAGATTCTCATATCTGTGTTTGGTGCTCTGTTTCTTTCCTTGAGCTGCCATGTCAGGACTTGATGTGTTGGCTTTTGTTTTATTTTACTCATTTTTTAAAAAAATGTTGTCCTTTTTGTTTCTCTCCTAGATGTCTGTTATATTCTAATGAGAGACAGAATGGGAGTGGATCTGGATTGGACTGAGGTGGGGAGGAAATAAAAGGAGTAGAGGGAAGGGAGACTGTAATCAAGGTATTTTATATGATTCTATTTCTAATAAAAAGATAAAAAATTTGTTATAGTTTCAGGTGACAGATTAACATAGTTTCTTATGCTTGGTTTGTGAGACATTTCCCTACATATGAATCTAGGGTTGAAATGAGATAACTAATTAGTATTATTAATTTAATAGTCTCACTCAACAGTCTTGTAGAATATAAATATGTTTCAATGCTAATTTAGGACAAATAATAGTTCAAAAAATAATACAACATTATGTTTGCCTAATTCCCAGATCATTTGGAATGACCAGGACAGCACTACACATCTGACACTGTTGTCAGTATATTTGCTTAATCTTAATATTAGCACAGTGAATTCTCAAAATGCTTTATGATCATTAATTAGTCATACTGTGTCACACTGCATAAAGAAATGTGAAGTTATCAGAAATTAAGCTACAAATAATGTAACTGGCTATCCTGGAGGAATTACTCCTTTCAAGCAAATGTGCACTTCAAATTATAGTTTATTAATTTGTGGGACTTTTGAGCTTCTTGCACTGATAAGTACAAGTTCATATAATTAATGTAGAAGTACACCTCTTTAAGAGCTATATTTCTGCTTTTTTGTTTTTTAGACTTTAAGCTGCTCTCTGTTATGAAAGTCTTAGCTACAAATTTGATTAGAATTTTATTGTCTTGGGAGTTACAGATTAAAAGTTTAAAGAAAGAAAAGTTTTTAGCATACCATAGATCATGGTTTTCCCTTTTTCTAGGTCACAATGTATTTACATACTTATTGATAGTTTTGTTTATCCTCAAAATTACTTTGGAAATATCTGATTACCCTTTGTTTCAAAATACTCCCAAGTAGCTTTGTTACCTTTTCTCATACAGTCTATGCTTTCCAAAAATTGTGTAACATGTGCCATTTCGAATATATGTCAGTTATTTGCCAGAAATTTCTCCTGAAGTTAACAGTGTTACTTCCTTACCCTTCCAAAACCATGAGCTTACAAGAGAGAAAAAAACCTGTTTTCCAGTACATTTAAGGAACTCTTTTAGTTTTCATATTAACTTAACTGCTCATTTCCACCAATTTTTATACCCATTAAATAACTTTCCAATACCTCAGTAAATCATTTTCTTATCATAACTGTGAAAAGACAACTTTCAATGCTGACATAATTTCTTCTACTAATGACTGCAATTCTTTTGGGAAACCAAGAGTGAAGCTATTCATATGAAAACAATGTAGATTCATATTTTAAAACTTTGGTTTGTAATAGATGATTGGAATGTATTGTAATGGGAGGGGAAAATCTAGAGATGGACATAATTTATTAAGGAAAGTGAAGAATTAGAGAACAGGAGAAGAAAAATGACCTTACTTGTAAGAGGGTAAGCTTCATGCCAGTTGAGTTTTGTTATATTATCTAAATCATATATGCTTCAGTGATTTAGAGCAAATGAATTACAGTGAAATAGTATTGCTCAATTTATTCTCTAATAATTATAGCTCAGATAAGAAACTTGCACCACCTATAAATATTGTAGATACATAAAGGACTATTTGTGTATACAGAAATGCCAATATTCTTACCTGCCTTTATGTATAGCCATATAATATATAGAAAGTATAATCTGTATATGCAGAATTATATCCTTAATGTATAAAACTACTGATCAATGAGTATTTTAAAGAAATTCATTATCTGATTAAATAAAACAACTATTTATAAAGAAAAGTGAAAATTAAAGCAGAGCAAGAATACCTAGTGTCATCGAATTGTGCCACGCAGTGGTGGCACACTCCTTTAATCCCAACAATTGGGAGGCAGAGGCAGGCGGATTTCTGAGTTTGAGGCCAGACTGGTCTCCAGAGTGAGTTCCAGGACAGCCGGGGCTACACATAGAAACCCTGTCTCGAAGAATAAGAATAAGAATAAGAATAAGAATAAGAATAAGAATAAGAATAAGAATAAGAATAAGAATAAGAATAAGAATAAGAATAAGAATAAAAGAATAATAATAATAATAATAATAATAATAATAAGAAGAAGAAGAAGAAGAAGAAGAAGAAGAAGAAGAAGAAAGGGGCTGGAGAGATGGCTCAGCCGTTAAAGGCTAGGCTCACAACCAAAAAATATAAGAATTGTTACTCCTCTTGGGAAGGAGGTTACTGGTTGTCACTGGGTGATAAATCACATCACTAACATTTGGTGAAAATAACACAGCTTTATCAGGGAGGATAAATATAGAAATTTAAGTCCTAGATTTATTTGTTTATATCTTGTTTTAAATTTTTTATTTTCTTTTTATTGGTTATTTATTTACATTTCAGATGTTGTCCCCCTTTCTGGTTTTCCCTCCTAAAACCACCCATCCTATCTCCCCTCATTCCTGCTTCTATAAGAGTATTCTCTCATCCACCCACCCACTTCTGCCTCATTGCCTTAGCATCCCCCTATACTGAGGCATGGAGCCTCCAAAGGATCAAGGGCCTCCTCTCCCATTGATGTCAGATAAGTCCATCTTTTGCTGTATATGCAGCTGGAACCATGAGTCCCTCCATGTATACTCTTTGGTTGGTGGTTTAGTCACTGGGAGCTTTGGAGGGTCTAATTAATTGATACTGTTATTCTTCCTATAAGGTTGTAATCTCTTTCAGCTCCTTCAGTCCTTTCACTGGAATCCCAGTGCTCAGTCTGATGGTTGGTTGTGAGCATATGAATCTGTATTGTTCAGGCACTTTAAGAGCTTCTCAGGGGACAGCTATACCAGGCTCCTATTAGCAAGCATTGTTTAGCATCAGCAATAGTGTCTGGGTTTGGTGTCTGCAGATGGGATGGATCCCTAGGTAGAGCAGTCTTTGGATGGCCTTTCTTCCAGTCTCTGTTCCACTTGTTGTCCTTGTATTTCCTTTAGACAGGAATCATTCTGAGTTAAAATTTTTGAGATGGGTGGGTGGCCCCATCCCTCATCTGGGGAAGGTTTCTATCCACTGGATATGGTTTTGACAATTTCGTTCTTCCTTTGTTGGGTATTTCTGCTAATGTCAATCCCTTTGGGTCCTGAGGACCTCTTGCTTCTTGACATCTGGGACTTTCTAGTTCCGACCCCCAGCTCCCATCCCCAATTGCTACACACCTCAGTTCAATTTCCTGACCTTCAGAACTTCTTCCCCAAAGCAGTCTCCTCCCACACCTGATTTTTCCCTCCCTCTTTTACACTCCTGTTCTTTCTCCCTCCCTCTACTTCCAGTGATTATTTGTTCTCTCTTCTAAATAGTACTGAAGCATCCACATTTTGGTCTTCCTTCTTTTTGAGATTCATATGGTCTATGAGTTGTATCTTAGATATTCTGAGGTTTTTTTTTTGTTTTTTTTTTTTTTTTGGATAATTTCCACTGATCAGTGAGTACATACCATGTGTGTTCTTTGTGACTGGGTTACTTCACTCAGGATGATATTTTATAGTCTCACTCATCAGTCTGCAAATATCATGAAGTCAATATTTTTAAAAGTTCAGTAGTACTCTGCTATGTAAATTTTACACATTTTCTGAGCCTATTTCTCTATTGAGGAACATCTGGGTTGTTTCCAGCTTCTGGCTATTATAAATAAGGCTGCTATGAACATAGTGGAGTATGTGTCCTTGTTTTAATTTGTATGTGTGTAAAATTCATTTACCTAATAAATATTTTGTTCTTCAATATGTAATATGTTTAGTTTAGTTTTCTAGGCTTTAAGTAGAATCGGTAAAATTCTTTGGTATTGTGTACTGAGTTATTTTTCTTTTATATTGAATAAAAAATATTCTCTTCTAAGAAACTGTATTACCCAGGACCTCAGTGTTACTGTAAATAGAAACATTTCTCACTGAAAATCATGTCACGTGCTTTGGTACTAGATATTGGTGGAAATCTATCTAATATGTTGATATCAAGTAAATTAGAGAATGCATTCAGTACTGCAAGTTTAGAAATTTGCATCTCCAGATCATTCTAATATTACATAAGTTTTCTTACTGTTAGTATGATTATGATAAGTTGTGTCAGGAGATACAGTATGGAACTAGAAAAACTATTATTTTTTTTGTCTGGTATGGAAAATACTTCCATTCAAAACTTTCTAGTGGCTTTTGTATGAAGTTCATAGATTTTCCATAAAGAAAATTACTTTTGATCTTTTTGAATGTCAAATCACATTAAGATTTTTTTCACTGCTAAAAGTTTTTGCATTTTGTTTTGTTCTCTATCATCTTCCATTTGTCATTGGCCAGTGTGCCTAGCCACATCATTCATTGTCTGAGATATGTGAAAACATAGTAAAAATACATTCATTTTTTGGACTACAACCAAATGGAACTGATACGCAAGTCATTTGGTAGTTATATCTGGTTAACAAATTTACTACTTTGCTAAAACAGTAGTTTTCATTTAAAAAAAAAGCCTTCTGGTTTGAAAATAAAACAAACAAATCAGATGTATTTTTTACAATTTAGCATGCTACAGCTAATATAACATTTTAGTTTTCCTAAGTAATTGGAAGAAACATATGGGAATGTATATGATAACTACTAACCATTGTCAAATAAAATCATGCTGAATATATTTTGAATCCTATGATTCCTCAGAAATAATTTGTTAGTCATTTTACTGTGGTAGTTGCCAAATTAGATCTGCAATTACCACAGTAGTTGAGAATCTGAGTTCAGAGATTCCCTCATTTCCTTTACTCACATGGATTAGAATTATGTTATGTTACATTTTTAAAAATAATATGAAATAAGATTATCATAGTAACTAGGACTTTCAATTTTAAGTCACACAATTAACATGTTATTACTCTTTATTTATTATTCATTCTACAGCTATTAATCTATTACTTGTCTTTTAAAACGTGATATATTTAAAAAGCATTCTTTAATAATTTTCTTAATTTGTGATTTTAAAGTAGCTAAAGTTATTTTTTCAACTATAATTGTTTAAATCTCCACAAGACTAAATATATAAAGTCTTTCAGTTGTGTGTGTTAATACCAAAATCATGTAAGCTCTTTTTACCCCTGATAGACAGAGAAGTAGTAATCCTTGTCTTCACAAGTGCATGGGGGATCAGAATTTGTATATTAATTGCTTTTTATTACTTCTTCTGTGACTGCTAAATAATTTAGTATTATCTTTATCTAGCTTTTTTCCCCCCAAACAATCTTTTTAAACATATAAAGAAGTAATTAGAGCATGGTCTCAGGCCAGTTGTCATTTAATAAAATCACCTCATATGGAGTCACTGTTACTCCACTAACATAGTGTGCCAAAAAATATAATTTTGTGAGTTGGGGAAGTTTGTTCTTCTTGTATTTTTAGATAGAACTTAGCTTGACCAACTGCCCTTTCCCCACTCCCTAATGATAATTACCATAGGATACTACAAATATAATTATTCTTGTTACATTTAGCTGTTGTTAGTTTGTAGGGTAAGCAGGAAGATTTTAAAGAAAGACTGAGGTATTATGATGGTTTGCAGCAATGTAGAAGGCCAAATAGTTTACTATGAATCAGAGATTTCATGAACAAATAATCAGTACATCGTACCTTGCATGAAATTCATATTAACTTGGACAAACATATTCTGGCTAGGTTGACTCGTGTTATTTTATGTTACAAATAATTTCTTTTTAATCAAATCTGTATTCTTAAGTAAAGTAATTCCATAATTAGGCAATGAGTAGAAAGCAGCCATAATAAAGAAGGCCACTTTGAAAATAAAACAAAGAAACCAAAAGCCTATTTACTGAGAATCTCACTTAGGACAGAAAGCCACAGATACAGGAGGCTGTCGAGAATTATTAATGGCCAAATTTAGTGGACCAAATGTATGGTAGAATCTACCCCCACATTTGTTATAAGTTTATCTTTTCTTTATGTATGGACATTCTAGTTGTGCTTCTGTCTTCTCACACCTTTCTTTACTTACACTGCAGAATGGAACTTATCTTTATGAACTGACTTTTTCTTGTGTCTCATAAGCTATCCCAGGCTGCCTTAAGTGAGGATTTATAGCATCCTTCTCTATTGGAAGTTGTGTTATTATCCACACAGTTTCCCAATTAATATTCTCAATGAACAACATATAATTACCAAATACAATTTAGTTTTCTGGTTAATCTATTTAAAAGTAAAGCTGTGAGCTCATTTAAGATACACATTTTCTTTGTTTAGGGTAGATAATAAGTGATTATAAATAAGAGTATTTAAGGTTTTTTATGTTAAAAATAGAAAAAGCAGAATGACTTTTTATCATACTTAAATAACTTCTGAAAACTATAATGAGTACTACTTGTACACGGGATAAATAGCTCAGCAATGTAATGTTCAGGCTACTCTTCTAGAGAACAGAACATCTATTTACAGACACCACATGGCTCAGAGATAACTGCAATAATAGATTCAGTTGATCTAGCCTTATTGGTCCAGACAAGCTGGAGATGCATAGACATGAAAGTATAAGCCTCATACACATGAAATAAATATTTACTTTTTAAAAAAAGTGCAGATATATTACATAAAGTATATACTGGACATGCTGGAAGATATTACTCAATAAAGCATTATATACAAAAAAAAAGAAATCTAAGAAGAGTTAAGGAGTTGTCAGTTGAGTGAAATACTTTTTAATTAAAATATTAACATATGCTATCTTAGGGTGACAAACATTGCACATATGCAAAATATACATTTTGTGGTGAGGGTGAAAGTGAAACTATGAAAGCCACTGTAACAATTTAAATATCTAAGGGAAATTACCAGGGATTTTATCCAGTAGATGATCTAAAACCATAGAAGGATTTAAAATAGGCACATAATAAACTTACATACGTACTTTAAGACTGGCATTCTGGCACCAGATGAGAAAAGATTGAATACGGACTAAATGAGTCATAAAATAACCTTGATTTATGACAGTGCTCTCTGTCAACAGATAACAGGAATATGGCAGTGATGGGTGAAATGAAAGCATAAGGAGAAATGTAAAGGGTTTTCATAAGGAATCAATGGACCTCATCAATTGGATCCTTGTTTGAAACTAATAATAAATTATTAAAATATGATATTTATTATTAATTATCACATGTATAACTTTTAGAATGGCTGTTTATATTTATCAGTGATGTCTAAACAGTAGAATCAATTTGTTATATTGATGGATTGGACTTAAAATGGCAATGACTATTCTATTGTCTGTGGTAGGACATTCTAGAGTCAGTGATAAAATACTTACTATTATGTCTTCCTATAATAAAACTAAAGAATTTACATAACTGAATTGAGCAACAGAAAAAGGCTATATAATCAGTTATAAATTTATTTAACTTTGTAGATGAGCAAAGAGAACATTTAATTACTTATTTATTTGTTAAATATTTCTTTTCCACTTGAAAGGTAATTTCTAGCAAACATATTATATTTTAAAAATATGTAAAAATTAACAAGTAAATAGAAATAAGACTAGGTAATGGTTCTTTTGTTGATTGAATGTTAAAGGATGTACAGGACACAGGGAAAGTTATCAGACTGTTTTTCCTGATAATAATAAGAGAAGCAAGATCAATATTTATGGACATATTAATGAAGGTATGGGTATAAGGAAAGAGAATTGTGTGACCTTTACTTAAGATGGAAAGATCATCCTTTATCTACAGATGATTATAAAGAAGCAGACACAGATTAAGGACACTTCACCAGATATACTGGATAGATGTCATTTTTGTCTTCCCTCCCATTTATGCCAATGATAATGTTCTTGGGAAGAAGTATTTGTCTCTTCCTTATCCCAGGGGAGTAAGTTCCTAGAATTCCAGCAGACCTTTTGTCTTACTGTGTATTTAACATACTTGTTGCATATTTTATGAGAAATGTGTGGAAGATGCAATATCTTTCACTACTTCTAATATTAATACGTTGATAAAATAGAAATGCACGAGGAATTTAGTAAACAACAATTTTAGTAACATACCAGTCATGATTATTTAAAATGGTGTGTAATACAATTTCACCATCATTATGAATATTTGAATGAGGTTGGTAGTATGACTTGTATGAAATCTGATGCTGATCAGATTTCAGTATCTGTCTCACATTTAAACTGAGTTTAGCTGCTGTGTGAAATAAAATACCTGCAAAGCCTGCCAAAGCATGTCGATGTTCCATAGCTCTGCCTGGGCATGGAAGACATCCCTGTCAACTATTTGCTATGTCACGAGCCCATACTTATTTTTGACACCTGGAAGCTACCCTTGAGGGCATGACTGTTTAGAAATCATCATTCTGGGGTTAAACAGCCTGCATTAGAAAGGATTTGCTTGCTTTGCTTAATATAGATTTTCAAAATTTACCATTTAGAAACGATCTTCTAAAAACATGAAATAGTTTTGCTCTTTTTTAATCTTTAAATAAAATTTGAATTGAATTTCATAACCTCTTAATTTCTGTATTTAGACAGTTAAAAATAAAGTCCTAAAGAATACAATGTCTTGGTGGATGAACAATCTTATCTTATGTGGGTTTTTCTCTGGCATGGCAGAGAGATATGCCTTGCTATCAACATAAGAAAATATTGCTCGTTCTTCTATAAAACCTACAGTAAAAATATGTTTCAAGCATACTCCATTATCTCAAAGTGATGGAGCTGCAATTATTAAATATTCATACTTGAACATTAGGTATTTTATTTCCCGTGATTCACGGAATTTTTTAGTATTTTTATTTATTATAGAGAAAATGACTTCAAGCTTTATAATCTAGTGTTGGGTGTATGCCAGAAGGAAGTCTTGGCACGTTAGAGCAATTCATGCATTGTGAATGACAAGAGAGAAGATCAACTCCAACAATTATATCTAGTATAAGTAGACTTCTCATGATTTTAGACAGTTATTCCAAGTTTGCTTTTAATATGTGGATGGACTTGTTATGGATTGATCTCTTTGTATTAGAATTGTCTAGAATGTACATTTTCTAATCACTAGTCTCAAAATGTACTTAGACTATCTTGTCCTATGACTATGAAAGACTGGAACCACTGATAATTTGTTATTTGATGAATTAGACTAATGGACTGGGAAAAGGTTTCTGTTGCTAACGTTAGATACATTTAGATATCAGTTGTCTCCATGCAATACACACCAATACTAACAGTACCTTTTGATACACTTGAAGTACCTTTTGATACACATACTACCTTTGAATTTGTTGTGCAATATTCATCTTTCACTTAGCTATGTTTTCTAGGGAAATTTAGCTTATTATTATAAGTTAAATTTCTGTATCAAAAGACAATTTTTAAACGTTCTAAAAGTAAGATGAAATCTAGAAGCAAAGCCATTTAATGCAACCTTCTAATTATTAAATAAAAGTTGACATTACTTATCTGGAAGCCTCTGCCCTGTGTTTTGTATTAGACTCTTAAAGGTAATAGTTCACATATATACAGAATTTTCTTAGCAGATGTGTATCCTGTGAAGTATTGGATAACTCATTAATTATTGAAGAAATTGTAGGTCTAGTTACAGGATCAAATGTGTCATTAATCATTAATGCTTCTTGCTTAAATGCATTACAATAAACATTTACTTCTCACAGAGGAAACACAGAAGTATAGATTTCCTCTGTTTAAAAATTGCTTTCTTACTCCATTCCCTTAACGTCAGTTAATGTTTAGTCCTCAAAGCTATCTTCTGTCATGGGTGTAGGTCATTAGCTCTACCTCTAAATAAGTAAATTAATGGCCATTTATGATATTTCTGAACATTTTACTCTTAATTTCAACCAAAGATTTTGTCCAAGAATGTGTGAATAAGTGTGTGTGTATGTGTGTATTTCGTATTCATTTTTTCCTTATGAAGGTCCTTACTGAGTAGTGTGTGTGTGTGTGTGTGCGTGTGTGTGTGTGTACAATATTTTACATATCTCTTCATTAGTGACTTCACATGTATGTAAATATGCATGTATTTGAACGCAGACATGCTTGGAGATTAGAAGTGAACATTGAGTGTCTTCCTCTAACATTCTCAACCATAAGTTTTGAACCTTAACTCTGAGTAAAAACAATGAAAATAAAACTCAGGAGAAGCAAAAATTGAGGTAAATGTATACCATTTGAAAAGAGAAGCATTGCCATACATTTTACCAAGTGTGTCTCTTTGTGAAAAAGAAAAAATGAAATGGCATTTCAAGATGCCATTCAATGATGGCAGTGTCAAGAGTTGAAATTTATACAATAATTAGAGAAAAAGCTAGTAGTAGGAAAGAAATCACAGTTGCATCGGGGATGTCCCAACAAAGCATTGTGCTATTACATCAACTTTATAATATAACTTTAAACTCAACTTTAATTGCATAATTATCTAAAAGTAATTTAATATGCATTCATTGTACAGTTCCTAAAACTTGTTGGCTTATAAGATATATCTTTAAGGTACATTGTTATATTTTCTTCTAAATGTATGATATATACATAATATAGCTAGACACAGAAAGCTATAACTATGGAATCAGATTTTTATGGGCCAAACAAGTAAAGGAAAAGGTCATACCTCTTGTGATGATTTTGTTATAGTATTTCACAGAATTCATTTTGGTGACTTCATTTATATTAAAGGTCAGTAAAACACAACGAAAACCATTTTAAATGACGTGCTATAAAATTTAGAATGTTTGCTTTCAGGGTCAAATGGTAGAAAAATTAGTGATTGATAGATTCTGATTAACTTGAATTCCTATAAAAATTATGGAAAATAGAATTCTAGAGTAAAACAAATAGTGAACGTGTTTTGTTTCTCGATTATTTTCTTGACTCTCTTTTGATTTAGTAACTCTGCTGATGGGTCTCCCAGTGGCACTTTTCTATTAGGAATAACACTGTATTCCTTCCTTCTTCATTAGGTGTTTATGGTTTTAAAGAGTGTCCTTAAATGACTACAGAGCCCCAATATACAAGACAATGAAGAAGAGTAAAAACACAAAGGCATGAATTTAGGCGTGATATCATAGTTTTTTAAGGGCAATTAGTTATTACATAATTACCCAGAGAAAAATGATATGTTACAGGTGTATAAATTATCACGTAAGTCAAAAAGTATATGAATGTGGCAACAGCATACTTAGTCTTTAGAATAAATTTCTTAAAATATTTTTCCAAAGAAAATCTAATTACTGTTGTAGGGTTAATAAAAAGAACTATGGAGAAACATGGGCAAGTTCTATGCATATTACAAAATACATTTATGGAAGCCCATGACAGACCTGTACAATATCTGTAGATATGAATACATCAACTGTTATTTGTACTTAGCTTACAAACTTTCTTTATTACCTTTAATATTACCAGTTTGTAAGATACTGAACCATGATGAAGAAAGAAAAACATATCTCTTATGCTTGAAATTCTTACCAGGTACCAACAGAGATAAAACAAAAGAAAACTTCTTGAATAATGAGAGATTGCTTGGTTGTATCTTCAAGGCTCTTTATCAACTCCACAAACCCACTTGTCATTGAGGCCCATGAAGGGGAATAGGATAAAAATTCTGATCTCTATCATTTCTGCTGTCAGGAGTCATTGTCATTGTTTGTTTTCACCTCATATGAATTTGAGACCAAATTCTATTATACTCGGCACATTACTAACCTTCAGGCAATAAGTTCAAACCCTTTTAATTAGTTCTAGTTTATATAAGCTTGGGGGAAAACTCATTTCCCATATATCAGTATTTCATAGAAACTTTTTATTATGTGACTAGTTCAGTAAAATTTTTAGTTATTTGACAGTCCATTAAAGTAAGTACATTTCAAGCTTTATCTGGCTGCTTTATTGTAATATAAAAGGGCAGAGTTGCTGAATTCTAATAGCATGTTTGGAATTGGAGAATAACCAACTGCAGTGATGATGAATAACAAAAGATAACATCCCCTGGATAAGGAGATCCTCTGAGTTTCTCTAAGCATACTCAGTATGCAATAGTTCAACTTACAGAGCTTTCGTCTGCCAGCTCTGCTGGACACTGAGGCTGGATAATTGGCACGGCTGGTTACCTTTAGAGCCATTACCCGTCAATTCCTAGGTCTCAAGGTAGAAGCAATAGTGTTCATTCTACACAGCTGTTATCAAACTTAGTAAGGAAAATCTAGAGGTTTAAAGAGTTCCTCTAAATTAAAACAAACATGCACAAACTCCAGGTCAGAGGACATTAGATTCTCTGACATTCCCTCATCTATTTAGACCTAAGAACAGAGGAGGAAAAGATCCGCTTACATAGCAAGTACCTCCAGAAACTTTCTTCTTAAGTGTCCCGGAAAGTTAAGGATGCTCTTATAAACATCAAAGAAGTAATGTTACTCAAACTTTTAAAGCATCTATCTGGGTTTCCTCTATGAAAGTAATGGAAAGAGGCTTTATTTTAGAATCAATATTCTTGTTAAAAAACATTATAGCTTCATGGAACTCAGTTAAAAGATACTTTCAGAAAACGACTGAACAAGAATACATACCCGAATTTCTCTTCTCTTAATAAGAAACTGAAACATCAAAGTTGTAACCTTCCAGCAGTAGTAAGAGTCAAGTGCAGCCATCAGATGATAGGACATGCTTTCTAACTTATTAACTTTCACACTGGATGAACAAGTCAGCTTTTGAGGAAAATAATCGACTTTCTAAAGCAAAAAGCAAAAGAATGATTTAAACTGGGTGAATATCAGGTTTAAGTATTATTTTAAGGATTTGAAAAACATCAATTTGTGGTTTTTAGAATCATTAATTGTACAGTGGACTCTGACATAGACTCTCTGCAGAAAGTGCTGTCATTTGGGGTCTCAAAATCATGAAAACATATATCTAAGACAGATCATGTCTCCGCATACTAGAACACCCTGCTATTTGGGCACAGAAATGTGTAACATTTGAAATCACAAAATATATATGATTTTGTTTTTCATGATGCAAATAGGAAAATTACCTATATTGTTGTGAGTCCCCTACATTTCTCAGGCCTTAAAAATTTAGTAATCTTACAAACCTGTTTTGTGACATCATACATTCTTTAATATCAGACATTTTTCATGGTATATGAAATAACTTGATTGGACACAACTAGATGAAATGTATATTTTCTCATCCTCAAGGTTTATTCCCTTTATATATGGTTATGATAGATTTTGATGGGTGTATAATTATTTTTAGGAATATAAAGCTTTTATAGGAATATTGTTCTATGTATTTCTAAATGCCCTGGTAACAAGACAAACACCACAGAGCAGCTGTTTCTTAAATATGATTTTATAGACTCTTTCCTTTTAGCTCATGAAAATTATTTGAGAAATACAGAACACCAGTAAAGCTTTGCTATCTTATATCTTATTTTTTCTATTGGACTTCAACTCTTTCCTCTGAATGTCACCATACTTGTCAATCAAAGTTTACTAGGCTGAAATTTACAATGTCAGTATATACGTTTACATTCAGAGGATGCTGGGAATAGAGGTTACACAGAAGAATTAAATGTGCTGACTTTTATGCTTCTATATTGTAACATTGAACTAGGTTTTCATATGCCTCTGGTAAACAACTTCATGCTTCATTATATTAAAAAATATTGATTTATTAAAGAAATATATTTTAAAAGATAACTTTGACAATTTAACATAAGAAAAAAATCTTGTAGTTTCATCAATCTGATTTCCTACTGAAACTATGATGTAAAAAATATTTGAATACTCTCAGATGACATAAGAGAGAAATAGAGAAATAGAATAAATAGAGAAAAGTGTGTCTTCATTTCTCACAACACTTATTTATACACTGTATGGGGGGGGTAAGTGACATACAATATCTCTAAAGTTTATGCCATCTTTTGTAACCTGAGAAATGAATCTTTACATTCCTTTTAGAGACAATTAATTGAGAGTACTGGTTAATATGGAGCAATGATAATACTTTCAAACTATAGGACTAAGCAGATACAACTATAATGCTAGAAGTCATGAAGCCCAGAGCTGATAATTATGATACAATTCAATGTGTTTGTAGCTCTATAATTATTTTTACATTCTGAAATGAAAACAATTTTTTCTTTCTCCACGGTCACCAGTGTGTGACTATATTAGCATAAATAGGTTTTATGTAATTTGACAGAGTTATTCTTTCTAAATTAGCCTGGGTATAATAACATAAAACTATCTGTAGCTTTTCTCCTCTATGCTAAATCGCAGTCATGGGCTGTTATTGGGAAATACGTTAGACTAGCAACATATTAGGCTATCTCAATACTAAATATGTATATTGATATCACTAAAGATAAAGGAATTACATTCTAGAAAAAATAAAACAATATCATTACTCATGTTAACTTCACTTAGGATAATAAACACCCACATTAGCTTCTGGAGTATCAAATGGAAGAAACTCAGGTGTATGCAGGAACTCTGTTCTATTACAAATTTTCAGGGATCACTGACTGATTTATTTTTACTACTAAGTATAAAAATACACACACACACACACACACACACACACACACACACACACGTCCACTATTTCACTTACAAAATGTTACATTGTATCAAGAAAAAAATAAAGAACAGGAGACATATATAAATTAGCTACATTTCTTCTTCAAAGGCAAAGAGCAAAGGAATCAGCTCTAAGTAAACAGTGTCTATTTGCATGTGTCACACAGTTTGTTCCATCTAAATTATTCCTGCCAGTTAGCCTGTTTTACCATGAGACAATAGATAAAATATAATAATAAAATATAATAAAAATTAGTGAAATATAAGTGATAATTAGATGATTGTTTAGACTCTATGAAATACATGATACTATAAATGAAATGCCAATTCTAAAATTAGGTAATAAAACTTGATCATAGAAATGTTTCTTAGAAATAATTCAGTCACAGTGAAACATCATTGTCATCATATTTTGTTTTGCCTCTGTAAATCTGCAAGATGTATGCATAGGACTTTAAGTGCATTACATAATAGAACAATTACTTTATAAAATTAAATACATTTGCTAGATGGGGTGGCACATATCTGTAATCAAATCACACATGAATCAGAGATAGACAAATTCTGAGTAAAGCATTTCATTCATTAGTAGAATTTTTGTCTAACATGTGGAATTTCATATACGAATATAAACAAACAAATAAATAAATAAAGTCTAGTACCAAAATATACAAAATAATGAAACAAAATTTATACCAACTGCATTTATGCTGGCAAACATAATGTATACAAATGAGTTATTATGCAATACAATTATATACATTCTTTCTGTCAACATTGAAAAGTGATACAAATGATTATCCACACTTTGCTCATATTAAAAATACATCATTGTTTAATTTTAGATGCAATGTATTAACACAGGTGTAACTTCTGTGTCTTTTCACCACAAAATGTGGGCATAACGTTCTATTGAGTCTAAATGTGTTGGAGAAGTCATTTTACACTAGAACCTTCTCTTGCTATTCTGGACCGAGTTTAACTTATGAAAAGAGTTATCTTACTTGTACTACTGGAATAAAAATTGATGTTTCCTCAAAATGCTAGAACAATGAATTTGAAAATAAAGGCTTTTTTTCTATTTTATTAAGGTTTTATAATTTTTACCACCACTCCAATTATTAACTTTTAAAATTTGCAGACTACGTTAGTGAAAGTGAAAATACCTTTGTTTTGGGTTAACTCTATAAATTGGAAAAACATCAATAGTAGCAACTGGAATAAACTCATCCTCTAATTGTACTTATAATTAAACAAACTAGTTACAATGTAAGGATGTGCCTAGAATGTCATGTCTTAGCTTCCTCTTCTGTCTCTCTCCATGAGTATTACTTAGTATGATAGCTAGACCTTCTTCTACTTGGCTGCAATTAGATTCATGGAAGCATCTCATGGATGTGTCTTTAAGGGACTATCAGAAAAGTTACGATGAAGACTGGAGAATCAGTATTACCTGCTGGAGACAGCAAGCTGAGCAGGTCTGTCATCTTTCTCTTCTTCCTGACTGCAGATCCAATCTGACTATTTGCTCTCATGCCTACATCATGGCTTCTCCACTGGACAGACACTACCCCAGAACTGTAAGGCAAAAGACTCCTCTTCTTTCTTAAGTGGGTATTTTCTGGAAGTTTGTTACAATAATCAAAAAATTAACTAATATTGTTATCATCTCAACTAGGCCAAGTCATTACACTGATACAAATACACATGATGCCAGGGGGTCATTCTAGCAGATTCAAGAGCAACATGAGAGAAGTAGCCATTCACAGTCTATAGGAAAGGAAGTGCAAGGAAACTCTACTCCATTCTGGATATTGGCCTAGTGATCCCTACTGTGTGCCAGAGATGAGAGATGTTACACTTTTTTTTAAATCTACTTACTTACAAAAGATGTAGAAATAAGCTTTTTAATGTAAATAATTTATATATCCTTATGATGATGTAGATTATTCAATCCTCAAATTAATGTACCATTGTAGTGTATTCTCAAATTTATAGATAGTTATTTCTAATAAATTAATTCAATAAAATGTTTGAAAAAAAAATCTCCCTTTCAGAAGAAAAGAGACCTTCTGAGTTATACATGGTACTGAACAAATCTTCTTGACAACTGCTAGGGCGCTTCTTGTTTAGCTGTAAGTTGTAGGAAACCAATAAAAATTTGGTGCCTTAAAATTTTCTCTCATTTTATCCTTAATGTTAGAAATATTTTCTTTTATTTTTTCCAGTAGCTACATTAGTGAAGGCTTAGTAAGAAAAAAAATGTTTCTGTATGTGTGTGTGTGTGCAGATAGACAGGGACAGAGAAAGACAGAAAAACACACAGAGAAACAGAGAAATGGAGAGAGAGAGAGAGAGAGAGAGAGAGAGAGAGAGATCAGAGAACTGAAAGTTCAGGAATGCCATGGGAGCTTGGCCTTATGCAATTGTGCAAGAAGAATTAGGTAAGATTGTTGTCCCCACATGTGTTGTTCTTGTTTGAAACAGTGACTTTGAAGTCAAGAGGAAAGTGCATTGCAGGGAAACAAGGACAAGCTGGAACTCACAAGTGCAGCAGTCAGTTCTCATTTTCTTTAAGCAAACTGATGTGAGTGCCCTGTGAACAAAGCTAGTGCCCTTTGTCATCTTGCTAAACACAGATCTGATCCTGCAGCCTGAGAAGCTGAAGGCAGACTCAGAGCAAGGTTGGGCATTTGCAGGCCAAGTGCTGTTTCTCATCAGTGAGATGAGCCAGCGGATCAATGTGTCTGGGCCACAAAGTGGCTGTCTCTTCACTTCTGCAATCCAAGTGTTAAACAAGAATCTCTCTTGTGGCCCATTCTAATCAGAGTAGTAGGGGATGTGTAGTTTTGTCTAGCCAGGGTGACACATTACAAAGCCACCACAATAGTCGCCCAGAAGATGAACTATGATTCTGCCTTGGAGGCTTAAACGATTTATAGGATCTATGTTCATAGAGCAGGGCCACATGGTGAATAGTTATAGGCTTCGTGATTTGTTGCAGACCCAAGGCAGGTAATGTAAATACGGTCTGAGTTGTAAATGGTTATAGAACTCTGAGGCAAGTACATTTTCAATTCTCAGATACACAATTAATATCTATGCAATTGATTTTGTGAGAAGCAAATTAATCTAAGGCAATATGTTATTTAGATTCACTTAGAAGCTGGTGGCTCAAGCAATCCCTGGAATATGTAAGAGATACATACAGAACAGGAAAAGCAATTCATATCTCTGATTAATGAGGTTCCATGTAGCCTGCAATCTACATCTGAAGGCTGTTACTTTTGTTTCATATGCCTTATATTTTATTAAAAATGATACTTTTCTACAATTATTTTACATCTCTCTCTCTCTCTCTCTCTCTCTCTCTCTCTCTCTCTCTCTCTCT
>JANHMN010000521.1:0-18974 GCA_030674055.1 Rhabdomys pumilio
AGAGAGAGAGAGAGAGAGAGAGAGAGAGAGAGAGAGAGAGAGAGAGATGTAAAATAATTGTAGAAAAGTATCATTTTTAATAAAATATAAGGCATATGAAACAAAAGTAACAGCCTTCAGATGTAGATTGCAGGCTACATGGAACCTCATTAATCAGAGATATGAATTGCTTTTCCTGTTCTGTATGTATCTCTTACATATTCCAGGGATTGCTTGAGCCACCAGCTTCTAAGTGAATCTAAATAACATATTGCCTTAGATTAATTTGCTTCTCACAAAATCAATTGCATAGATATTAATTGTGTATCTGAGAATTGAAAATGTACTTGCCTCAGAGTTCTATAACCATTTACAACTCAGACCGTATTTACATTACCTGCCTTGGGTCTGCAACAAATCACGAAGCCTATAACTATTCACCATGTGGCCCTGCTCTATGAACATAGATCCTATAAATCGTTTAAGCCTCCAAGGCAGAATCATAGTTCATCTTCTGGGCGACTATTGTGGTGGCTTTGTAATGTGTCACCCTGGCTAGACAAAACTACACATCCCCTACTACTCTGATTAGAATGGGCCACAAGAGAGATTCTTGTTTAACACTTGGATTGCAGAAGTGAAGAGACAGCCACTTTGTGGCCCAGACACATTGATCCGCTGGCTCATCTCACTGATGAGAAACAGCACTTGGCCTGCAAATGCCCAACCTTGCTCTGAGTCTGCCTTCAGCTTCTCAGGCTGCAGGATCAGATCTGTGTTTAGCAAGATGACAAAGGGCACTAGCTTTGTTCACAGGGCACTCACATCAGTTTGCTTAAAGAAAATGAGAACTGACTGCTGCACTTGTGAGTTCCAGCTTGTCCTTGTTTCCCTGCAATGCACTTTCCTCTTGACTTCAAAGTCACTGTTTCAAACAAGAACAACACATGTGGGGACAACAATCTTACCTAATTCTTCTTGCACAATTGCATAAGGCCAAGCTCCCATGGCATTCCTGAACTTTCAGTTCTCTGATCTCTCTCTCTCTCTCTCTCTCTCTCTCTCTCTCTCCATTTCTCTGTTTCTCTGTGTGTTTTTCTGTCTTTCTCTGTCCCTGTCTATCTGCACACACACACACATACAGAAACATTTTTTTTCTTACTAAGCCTTCACTAATGTAGCTACTGGAAAAAATAAAAGAAAATATTTCTAACATTAAGGATAAAATGAGAGAAAATTTTAAGGCACCAAATTTTTATTGGTTTCCTACAACTTACAGCTAAACAAGAAGCGCCCTAGCAGTTGTCAAGAAGATTTGTTCAGTACCATGTATAACTCAGAAGGTCTCTTTTCTTCTGAAAGGGAGATTTTTTTTCAAACATTTTATTGAATTAATTTATTAGAAATAACTATCTATAAATTTGAGAATACACTACAATGGTACATTAATTTGAGGATTGAATAATCTACATCATCATAAGGATATATAAATTATTTACATTAAAAAGCTTATTTCTACATCTTTTGTAAGTAAGTAGATTTAAAAAAAAGTGTAACATCTCTCATCTCTGGCACACAGTAGGGATCACTAGGCCAATATCCAGAATGGAGTAGAGTTTCCTTGCACTTCCTTTCCTATAGACTGTGAATGGCTACTTCTCTCATGTTGCTCTTGAATCTGCTAGAATGACCCCCTGGCATCATGTGTATTTGTATCAGTGTAATGACTTGGCCTAGTTGAGATGATAACAATATTAGTTAATTTTTTGATTATTGTAACAAACTTCCAGAAAATACCCACTTAAGAAAGAAGAGGAGTCTTTTGCCTTACAGTTCTGGGGTAGTGTCTGTCCAGTGGAGAAGCCATGATGTAGGCATGAGAGCAAATAGTCAGATTGGATCTGCAGTCAGGAAGAAGAGAAAGATGACAGACCTGCTCAGCTTGCTGTCTCCAGCAGGTAATACTGATTCTCCAGTCTTCATCGTAACTTTTCTGATAGTCCCTTAAAGACACATCCATGAGATGCTTCCATGAATCTAATTGCAGCCAAGTAGAAGAAGGTCTAGCTATCATACTAAGTAATACTCATGGAGAGAGACAGAAGAGGAAGCTAAGACATGACATTCTAGGCACATCCTTACATTGTAACTAGTTTGTTTAATTATAAGTACAATTAGAGGATGAGTTTATTCCAGTTGCTACTATTGATGTTTTTCCAATTTATAGAGTTAACCCAAAACAAAGGTATTTTCACTTTCACTAACGTAGTCTGCAAATTTTAAAAGTTAATAATTGGAGTGGTGGTAAAAATTATAAAACCTTAATAAAATAGAAAAAAAGCCTTTATTTTCAAATTCATTGTTCTAGCATTTTGAGGAAACATCAATTTTTATTCCAGTAGTACAAGTAAGATAACTCTTTTCATAAGTTAAACTCGGTCCAGAATAGCAAGAGAAGGTTCTAGTGTAAAATGACTTCTCCAACACATTTAGACTCAATAGAACGTTATGCCCACATTTTGTGGTGAAAAGACACAGAAGTTACACCTGTGTTAATACATTGCATCTAAAATTAAACAATGATGTATTTTTAATATGAGCAAAGTGTGGATAATCATTTGTATCACTTTTCAATGTTGACAGAAAGAATGTATATAATTGTATTGCATAATAACTCATTTGTATACATTATGTTTGCCAGCATAAATGCAGTTGGTATAAATTTTGTTTCATTATTTTGTATATTTTGGTACTAGACTTTATTTATTTATTTGTTTGTTTATATTCGTATATGAAATTCCACATGTTAGACAAAAATTCTACTAATGAATGAAATGCTTTACTCAGAATTTGTCTATCTCTGATTCATGTGTGATTTGATTACAGATATGTGCCACCCCATCTAGCAAATGTATTTAATTTTATAAAGTAATTGTTCTATTATGTAATGCACTTAAAGTCCTATGCATACATCTTGCAGATTTACAGAGGCAAAACAAAATATGATGACAATGATGTTTCACTGTGACTGAATTATTTCTAAGAAACATTTCTATGATCAAGTTTTATTACCTAATTTTAGAATTGGCATTTCATTTATAGTATCATGTATTTCATAGAGTCTAAACAATCATCTAATTATCACTTATATTTCACTAATTTTTATTATATTTTATTATTATATTTTATCTATTGTCTCATGGTAAAACAGGCTAACTGGCAGGAATAATTTAGATGGAACAAACTGTGTGACACATGCAAATAGACACTGTTTACTTAGAGCTGATTCCTTTGCTCTTTGCCTTTGAAGAAGAAATGTAGCTAATTTATATATGTCTCCTGTTCTTTATTTTTTTCTTGATACAATGTAACATTTTGTAAGTGAAATAGTGGACGTGTGTGTGTGTGTGTGTGTGTGTGTGTGTGTGTGTGTGTATTTTTATACTTAGTAGTAAAAATAAATCAGTCAGTGATCCCTGAAAATTTGTAATAGAACAGAGTTCCTGCATACACCTGAGTTTCTTCCATTTGATACTCCAGAAGCTAATGTGGGTGTTTATTATCCTAAGTGAAGTTAACATGAGTAATGATATTGTTTTATTTTTTCTAGAATGTAATTCCTTTATCTTTAGTGATATCAATATACATATTTAGTATTGAGATAGCCTAATATGTTGCTAGTCTAACGTATTTCCCAATAACAGCCCATGACTGCGATTTAGCATAGAGGAGAAAAGCTACAGATAGTTTTATGTTATTATACCCAGGCTAATTTAGAAAGAATAACTCTGTCAAATTACATAAAACCTATTTATGCTAATATAGTCACACACTGGTGACCGTGGAGAAAGAAAAAATTGTTTTCATTTCAGAATGTAAAAATAATTATAGAGCTACAAACACATTGAATTGTATCATAATTATCAGCTCTGGGCTTCATGACTTCTAGCATTATAGTTGTATCTGCTTAGTCCTATAGTTTGAAAGTATTATCATTGCTCCATATTAACCAGTACTCTCAATTAATTGTCTCTAAAAGGAATGTAAAGATTCATTTCTCAGGTTACAAAAGATGGCATAAACTTTAGAGATATTGTATGTCACTTACCCCCCCATACAGTGTATAAATAAGTGTTGTGAGAAATGAAGACACACTTTTCTCTATTTATTCTATTTCTCTATTTCTCTCTTATGTCATCTGAGAGTATTCAAATATTTTTTACATCATAGTTTCAGTAGGAAATCAGATTGATGAAACTACAAGATTTTTTTCTTATGTTAAATTGTCAAAGTTATCTTTTAAAATATATTTCTTTAATAAATCAATATTTTTTAATATAATGAAGCATGAAGTTGTTTACCAGAGGCATATGAAAACCTAGTTCAATGTTACAATATAGAAGCATAAAAGTCAGCACATTTAATTCTTCTGTGTAACCTCTATTCCCAGCATCCTCTGAATGTCACCATACTTGTCAATCAAAGTTTACTAGGCTGAAATTTACAATGTCAGTATATACGTTTACATTCAGAGGAAAGAGTTGAAGTCCAATAGAAAAAATAAGATATAAGATAGCAAAGCTTTACTGGTGTTCTGTATTTCTCAAATAATTTTCATGAGCTAAAAGGAAAGAGTCTATAAAATCATATTTAAGAAACAGCTGCTCTGTGGTGTTTGTCTTGTTACCAGGGCATTTAGAAATACATAGAACAATATTCCTATAAAAGCTTTATATTCCTAAAAATAATTATACACCCATCAAAATCTATCATAACCATATATAAAGGGAATAAACCTTGAGGATGAGAAAATATACATTTCATCTAGTTGTGTCCAATCAAGTTATTTCATATACCATGAAAAATGTCTGATATTAAAGAATGTATGATGTCACAAAACAGGTTTGTAAGATTACTAAATTTTTAAGGCCTGAGAAATGTAGGGGACTCACAACAATATAGGTAATTTTCCTATTTGCATCATGAAAAACAAAATCATATATATTTTGTGATTTCAAATGTTACACATTTCTGTGCCCAAATAGCAGGGTGTTCTAGTATGCGGAGACATGATCTGTCTTAGATATATGTTTTCATGATTTTGAGACCCCAAATGACAGCACTTTCTGCAGAGAGTCTATGTCAGAGTCCACTGTACAATTAATGATTCTAAAAACCACAAATTGATGTTTTTCAAATCCTTAAAATAATACTTAAACCTGATATTCACCCAGTTTAAATCATTCTTTTGCTTTTTGCTTTAGAAAGTCGATTATTTTCCTCAAAAGCTGACTTGTTCATCCAGTGTGAAAGTTAATAAGTTAGAAAGCATGTCCTATCATCTGATGGCTGCACTTGACTCTTACTACTGCTGGAAGGTTACAACTTTGATGTTTCAGTTTCTTATTAAGAGAAGAGAAATTCGGGTATGTATTCTTGTTCAGTCGTTTTCTGAAAGTATCTTTTAACTGAGTTCCATGAAGCTATAATGTTTTTTAACAAGAATATTGATTCTAAAATAAAGCCTCTTTCCATTACTTTCATAGAGGAAACCCAGATAGATGCTTTAAAAGTTTGAGTAACATTACTTCTTTGATGTTTATAAGAGCATCCTTAACTTTCCGGGACACTTAAGAAGAAAGTTTCTGGAGGTACTTGCTATGTAAGCGGATCTTTTCCTCCTCTGTTCTTAGGTCTAAATAGATGAGGGAATGTCAGAGAATCTAATGTCCTCTGACCTGGAGTTTGTGCATGTTTGTTTTAATTTAGAGGAACTCTTTAAACCTCTAGATTTTCCTTACTAAGTTTGATAACAGCTGTGTAGAATGAACACTATTGCTTCTACCTTGAGACCTAGGAATTGACGGGTAATGGCTCTAAAGGTAACCAGCCGTGCCAATTATCCAGCCTCAGTGTCCAGCAGAGCTGGCAGACGAAAGCTCTGTAAGTTGAACTATTGCATACTGAGTATGCTTAGAGAAACTCAGAGGATCTCCTTATCCAGGGGATGTTATCTTTTGTTATTCATCATCACTGCAGTTGGTTATTCTCCAATTCCAAACATGCTATTAGAATTCAGCAACTCTGCCCTTTTATATTACAATAAAGCAGCCAGATAAAGCTTGAAATGTACTTACTTTAATGGACTGTCAAATAACTAAAAATTTTACTGAACTAGTCACATAATAAAAAGTTTCTATGAAATACTGATATATGGGAAATGAGTTTTCCCCCAAGCTTATATAAACTAGAACTAATTAAAAGGGTTTGAACTTATTGCCTGAAGGTTAGTAATGTGCCGAGTATAATAGAATTTGGTCTCAAATTCATATGAGGTGAAAACAAACAATGACAATGACTCCTGACAGCAGAAATGATAGAGATCAGAATTTTTATCCTATTCCCCTTCATGGGCCTCAATGACAAGTGGGTTTGTGGAGTTGATAAAGAGCCTTGAAGATACAACCAAGCAATCTCTCATTATTCAAGAAGTTTTCTTTTGTTTTATCTCTGTTGGTACCTGGTAAGAATTTCAAGCATAAGAGATATGTTTTTCTTTCTTCATCATGGTTCAGTATCTTACAAACTGGTAATATTAAAGGTAATAAAGAAAGTTTGTAAGCTAAGTACAAATAACAGTTGATGTATTCATATCTACAGATATTGTACAGGTCTGTCATGGGCTTCCATAAATGTATTTTGTAATATGCATAGAACTTGCCCATGTTTCTCCATAGTTCTTTTTATTAACCCTACAACAGTAATTAGATTTTCTTTGGAAAAATATTTTAAGAAATTTATTCTAAAGACTAAGTATGCTGTTGCCACATTCATATACTTTTTGACTTACGTGATAATTTATACACCTGTAACATATCATTTTTCTCTGGGTAATTATGTAATAACTAATTGCCCTTAAAAAACTATGATATCACGCCTAAATTCATGCCTTTGTGTTTTTACTCTTCTTCATTGTCTTGTATATTGGGGCTCTGTAGTCATTTAAGGACACTCTTTAAAACCATAAACACCTAATGAAGAAGGAAGGAATACAGTGTTATTCCTAATAGAAAAGTGCCACTGGGAGACCCATCAGCAGAGTTACTAAATCAAAAGAGAGTCAAGAAAATAATCGAGAAACAAAACACGTTCACTATTTGTTTTACTCTAGAATTCTATTTTCCATAATTTTTATAGGAATTCAAGTTAATCAGAATCTATCAATCACTAATTTTTCTACCATTTGACCCTGAAAGCAAACATTCTAAATTTTATAGCACGTCATTTAAAATGGTTTTCGTTGTGTTTTACTGACCTTTAATATAAATGAAGTCACCAAAATGAATTCTGTGAAATACTATAACAAAATCATCACAAGAGGTATGACCTTTTCCTTTACTTGTTTGGCCCATAAAAATCTGATTCCATAGTTATAGCTTTCTGTGTCTAGCTATATTATGTATATATCATACATTTAGAAGAAAATATAACAATGTACCTTAAAGATATATCTTATAAGCCAACAAGTTTTAGGAACTGTACAATGAATGCATATTAAATTACTTTTAGATAATTATGCAATTAAAGTTGAGTTTAAAGTTATATTATAAAGTTGATGTAATAGCACAATGCTTTGTTGGGACATCCCCGATGCAACTGTGATTTCTTTCCTACTACTAGCTTTTTCTCTAATTATTGTATAAATTTCAACTCTTGACACTGCCATCATTGAATGGCATCTTGAAATGCCATTTCATTTTTTCTTTTTCACAAAGAGACACACTTGGTAAAATGTATGGCAATGCTTCTCTTTTCAAATGGTATACATTTACCTCAATTTTTGCTTCTCCTGAGTTTTATTTTCATTGTTTTTACTCAGAGTTAAGGTTCAAAACTTATGGTTGAGAATGTTAGAGGAAGACACTCAATGTTCACTTCTAATCTCCAAGCATGTCTGCGTTCAAATACATGCATATTTACATACATGTGAAGTCACTAATGAAGAGATATGTAAAATATTGTACACACACACACACGCACACACACACACACACTACTCAGTAAGGACCTTCATAAGGAAAAAATGAATACGAAATACACACATACACACACACTTATTCACACATTCTTGGACAAAATCTTTGGTTGAAA
This sequence comes from Rhabdomys pumilio, assembly GCA_030674055.1. Taxonomy (NCBI): domain Eukaryota; kingdom Metazoa; phylum Chordata; class Mammalia; order Rodentia; family Muridae; genus Rhabdomys; species Rhabdomys pumilio. Next base: position 8,131 of record JANHMN010000521.1, read on the forward strand.
TTAAGAGTAAAATGTTCAGAAATATCATAAATGGCCATTAATTTACTTATTTAGAGGTAGAGCTAATGACCTACACCCATGACAGAAGATAGCTTTGAGGACTAAACATTAACTGACGTTAAGGGAATGGAGTAAGAAAGCAATTTTTAAACAGAGGAAATCTATACTTCTGTGTTTCCTCTGTGAGAAGTAAATGTTTATTGTAATGCATTTAAGCAAGAAGCATTAATGATTAATGACACATTTGATCCTGTAACTAGACCTACAATTTCTTCAATAATTAATGAGTTATCCAATACTTCACAGGATACACATCTGCTAAGAAAATTCTGTATATATGTGAACTATTACCTTTAAGAGTCTAATACAAAACACAGGGCAGAGGCTTCCAGATAAGTAATGTCAACTTTTATTTAATAATTAGAAGGTTGCATTAAATGGCTTTGCTTCTAGATTTCATCTTACTTTTAGAACGTTTAAAAATTGTCTTTTGATACAGAAATTTAACTTATAATAATAAGCTAAATTTCCCTAGAAAACATAGCTAAGTGAAAGATGAATATTGCACAACAAATTCAAAGGTAGTATGTGTATCAAAAGGTACTTCAAGTGTATCAAAAGGTACTGTTAGTATTGGTGTGTATTGCATGGAGACAACTGATATCTAAATGTATCTAACGTTAGCAACAGAAACCTTTTCCCAGTCCATTAGTCTAATTCATCAAATAACAAATTATCAGTGGTTCCAGTCTTTCATAGTCATAGGACAAGATAGTCTAAGTACATTTTGAGACTAGTGATTAGAAAATGTACATTCTAGACAATTCTAATACAAAGAGATCAATCCATAACAAGTCCATCCACATATTAAAAGCAAACTTGGAATAACTGTCTAAAATCATGAGAAGTCTACTTATACTAGATATAATTGTTGGAGTTGATCTTCTCTCTTGTCATTCACAATGCATGAATTGCTCTAACGTGCCAAGACTTCCTTCTGGCATACACCCAACACTAGATTATAAAGCTTGAAGTCATTTTCTCTATAATAAATAAAAATACTAAAAAATTCCGTGAATCACGGGAAATAAAATACCTAATGTTCAAGTATGAATATTTAATAATTGCAGCTCCATCACTTTGAGATAATGGAGTATGCTTGAAACATATTTTTACTGTAGGTTTTATAGAAGAACGAGCAATATTTTCTTATGTTGATAGCAAGGCATATCTCTCTGCCATGCCAGAGAAAAACCCACATAAGATAAGATTGTTCATCCACCAAGACATTGTATTCTTTAGGACTTTATTTTTAACTGTCTAAATACAGAAATTAAGAGGTTATGAAATTCAATTCAAATTTTATTTAAAGATTAAAAAAGAGCAAAACTATTTCATGTTTTTAGAAGATCGTTTCTAAATGGTAAATTTTGAAAATCTATATTAAGCAAAGCAAGCAAATCCTTTCTAATGCAGGCTGTTTAACCCCAGAATGATGATTTCTAAACAGTCATGCCCTCAAGGGTAGCTTCCAGGTGTCAAAAATAAGTATGGGCTCGTGACATAGCAAATAGTTGACAGGGATGTCTTCCATGCCCAGGCAGAGCTATGGAACATCGACATGCTTTGGCAGGCTTTGCAGGTATTTTATTTCACACAGCAGCTAAACTCAGTTTAAATGTGAGACAGATACTGAAATCTGATCAGCATCAGATTTCATACAAGTCATACTACCAACCTCATTCAAATATTCATAATGATGGTGAAATTGTATTACACACCATTTTAAATAATCATGACTGGTATGTTACTAAAATTGTTGTTTACTAAATTCCTCGTGCATTTCTATTTTATCAACGTATTAATATTAGAAGTAGTGAAAGATATTGCATCTTCCACACATTTCTCATAAAATATGCAACAAGTATGTTAAATACACAGTAAGACAAAAGGTCTGCTGGAATTCTAGGAACTTACTCCCCTGGGATAAGGAAGAGACAAATACTTCTTCCCAAGAACATTATCATTGGCATAAATGGGAGGGAAGACAAAAATGACATCTATCCAGTATATCTGGTGAAGTGTCCTTAATCTGTGTCTGCTTCTTTATAATCATCTGTAGATAAAGGATGATCTTTCCATCTTAAGTAAAGGTCACACAATTCTCTTTCCTTATACCCATACCTTCATTAATATGTCCATAAATATTGATCTTGCTTCTCTTATTATTATCAGGAAAAACAGTCTGATAACTTTCCCTGTGTCCTGTACATCCTTTAACATTCAATCAACAAAAGAACCATTACCTAGTCTTATTTCTATTTACTTGTTAATTTTTACATATTTTTAAAATATAATATGTTTGCTAGAAATTACCTTTCAAGTGGAAAAGAAATATTTAACAAATAAATAAGTAATTAAATGTTCTCTTTGCTCATCTACAAAGTTAAATAAATTTATAACTGATTATATAGCCTTTTTCTGTTGCTCAATTCAGTTATGTAAATTCTTTAGTTTTATTATAGGAAGACATAATAGTAAGTATTTTATCACTGACTCTAGAATGTCCTACCACAGACAATAGAATAGTCATTGCCATTTTAAGTCCAATCCATCAATATAACAAATTGATTCTACTGTTTAGACATCACTGATAAATATAAACAGCCATTCTAAAAGTTATACATGTGATAATTAATAATAAATATCATATTTTAATAATTTATTATTAGTTTCAAACAAGGATCCAATTGATGAGGTCCATTGATTCCTTATGAAAACCCTTTACATTTCTCCTTATGCTTTCATTTCACCCATCACTGCCATATTCCTGTTATCTGTTGACAGAGAGCACTGTCATAAATCAAGGTTATTTTATGACTCATTTAGTCCGTATTCAATCTTTTCTCATCTGGTGCCAGAATGCCAGTCTTAAAGTACGTATGTAAGTTTATTATGTGCCTATTTTAAATCCTTCTATGGTTTTAGATCATCTACTGGATAAAATCCCTGGTAATTTCCCTTAGATATTTAAATTGTTACAGTGGCTTTCATAGTTTCACTTTCACCCTCACCACAAAATGTATATTTTGCATATGTGCAATGTTTGTCACCCTAAGATAGCATATGTTAATATTTTAATTAAAAAGTATTTCACTCAACTGACAACTCCTTAACTCTTCTTAGATTTCTTTTTTTTTGTATATAATGCTTTATTGAGTAATATCTTCCAGCATGTCCAGTATATACTTTATGTAATATATCTGCACTTTTTTTAAAAAGTAAATATTTATTTCATGTGTATGAGGCTTATACTTTCATGTCTATGCATCTCCAGCTTGTCTGGACCAATAAGGCTAGATCAACTGAATCTATTATTGCAGTTATCTCTGAGCCATGTGGTGTCTGTAAATAGATGTTCTGTTCTCTAGAAGAGTAGCCTGAACATTACATTGCTGAGCTATTTATCCCGTGTACAAGTAGTACTCATTATAGTTTTCAGAAGTTATTTAAGTATGATAAAAAGTCATTCTGCTTTTTCTATTTTTAACATAAAAAACCTTAAATACTCTTATTTATAATCACTTATTATCTACCCTAAACAAAGAAAATGTGTATCTTAAATGAGCTCACAGCTTTACTTTTAAATAGATTAACCAGAAAACTAAATTGTATTTGGTAATTATATGTTGTTCATTGAGAATATTAATTGGGAAACTGTGTGGATAATAACACAACTTCCAATAGAGAAGGATGCTATAAATCCTCACTTAAGGCAGCCTGGGATAGCTTATGAGACACAAGAAAAAGTCAGTTCATAAAGATAAGTTCCATTCTGCAGTGTAAGTAAAGAAAGGTGTGAGAAGACAGAAGCACAACTAGAATGTCCATACATAAAGAAAAGATAAACTTATAACAAATGTGGGGGTAGATTCTACCATACATTTGGTCCACTAAATTTGGCCATTAATAATTCTCGACAGCCTCCTGTATCTGTGGCTTTCTGTCCTAAGTGAGATTCTCAGTAAATAGGCTTTTGGTTTCTTTGTTTTATTTTCAAAGTGGCCTTCTTTATTATGGCTGCTTTCTACTCATTGCCTAATTATGGAATTACTTTACTTAAGAATACAGATTTGATTAAAAAGAAATTATTTGTAACATAAAATAACACGAGTCAACCTAGCCAGAATATGTTTGTCCAAGTTAATATGAATTTCATGCAAGGTACGATGTACTGATTATTTGTTCATGAAATCTCTGATTCATAGTAAACTATTTGGCCTTCTACATTGCTGCAAACCATCATAATACCTCAGTCTTTCTTTAAAATCTTCCTGCTTACCCTACAAACTAACAACAGCTAAATGTAACAAGAATAATTATATTTGTAGTATCCTATGGTAATTATCATTAGGGAGTGGGGAAAGGGCAGTTGGTCAAGCTAAGTTCTATCTAAAAATACAAGAAGAACAAACTTCCCCAACTCACAAAATTATATTTTTTGGCACACTATGTTAGTGGAGTAACAGTGACTCCATATGAGGTGATTTTATTAAATGACAACTGGCCTGAGACCATGCTCTAATTACTTCTTTATATGTTTAAAAAGATTGTTTGGGGGGAAAAAAGCTAGATAAAGATAATACTAAATTATTTAGCAGTCACAGAAGAAGTAATAAAAAGCAATTAATATACAAATTCTGATCCCCCATGCACTTGTGAAGACAAGGATTACTACTTCTCTGTCTATCAGGGGTAAAAAGAGCTTACATGATTTTGGTATTAACACACACAACTGAAAGACTTTATATATTTAGTCTTGTGGAGATTTAAACAATTATAGTTGAAAAAATAACTTTAGCTACTTTAAAATCACAAATTAAGAAAATTATTAAAGAATGCTTTTTAAATATATCACGTTTTAAAAGACAAGTAATAGATTAATAGCTGTAGAATGAATAATAAATAAAGAGTAATAACATGTTAATTGTGTGACTTAAAATTGAAAGTCCTAGTTACTATGATAATCTTATTTCATATTATTTTTAAAAATGTAACATAACATAATTCTAATCCATGTGAGTAAAGGAAATGAGGGAATCTCTGAACTCAGATTCTCAACTACTGTGGTAATTGCAGATCTAATTTGGCAACTACCACAGTAAAATGACTAACAAATTATTTCTGAGGAATCATAGGATTCAAAATATATTCAGCATGATTTTATTTGACAATGGTTAGTAGTTATCATATACATTCCCATATGTTTCTTCCAATTACTTAGGAAAACTAAAATGTTATATTAGCTGTAGCATGCTAAATTGTAAAAAATACATCTGATTTGTTTGTTTTATTTTCAAACCAGAAGGCTTTTTTTTTAAATGAAAACTACTGTTTTAGCAAAGTAGTAAATTTGTTAACCAGATATAACTACCAAATGACTTGCGTATCAGTTCCATTTGGTTGTAGTCCAAAAAATGAATGTATTTTTACTATGTTTTCACATATCTCAGACAATGAATGATGTGGCTAGGCACACTGGCCAATGACAAATGGAAGATGATAGAGAACAAAACAAAATGCAAAAACTTTTAGCAGTGAAAAAAATCTTAATGTGATTTGACATTCAAAAAGATCAAAAGTAATTTTCTTTATGGAAAATCTATGAACTTCATACAAAAGCCACTAGAAAGTTTTGAATGGAAGTATTTTCCATACCAGACAAAAAAAATAATAGTTTTTCTAGTTCCATACTGTATCTCCTGACACAACTTATCATAATCATACTAACAGTAAGAAAACTTATGTAATATTAGAATGATCTGGAGATGCAAATTTCTAAACTTGCAGTACTGAATGCATTCTCTAATTTACTTGATATCAACATATTAGATAGATTTCCACCAATATCTAGTACCAAAGCACGTGACATGATTTTCAGTGAGAAATGTTTCTATTTACAGTAACACTGAGGTCCTGGGTAATACAGTTTCTTAGAAGAGAATATTTTTTATTCAATATAAAAGAAAAATAACTCAGTACACAATACCAAAGAATTTTACCGATTCTACTTAAAGCCTAGAAAACTAAACTAAACATATTACATATTGAAGAACAAAATATTTATTAGGTAAATGAATTTTACACACATACAAATTAAAACAAGGACACATACTCCACTATGTTCATAGCAGCCTTATTTATAATAGCCAGAAGCTGGAAACAACCCAGATGTTCCTCAATAGAGAAATAGGCTCAGAAAATGTGTAAAATTTACATAGCAGAGTACTACTGAACTTTTAAAAATATTGACTTCATGATATTTGCAGACTGATGAGTGAGACTATAAAATATCATCCTGAGTGAAGTAACCCAGTCACAAAGAACACACATGGTATGTACTCACTGATCAGTGGAAATTATCCAAAAAAAAAAAAAAACAAAAAAAAAACCTCAGAATATCTAAGATACAACTCATAGACCATATGAATCTCAAAAAGAAGGAAGACCAAAATGTGGATGCTTCAGTACTATTTAGAAGAGAGAACAAATAATCACTGGAAGTAGAGGGAGGGAGAAAGAACAGGAGTGTAAAAGAGGGAGGGAAAAATCAGGTGTGGGAGGAGACTGCTTTGGGGAAGAAGTTCTGAAGGTCAGGAAATTGAACTGAGGTGTGTAGCAATTGGGGATGGGAGCTGGGGGTCGGAACTAGAAAGTCCCAGATGTCAAGAAGCAAGAGGTCCTCAGGACCCAAAGGGATTGACATTAGCAGAAATACCCAACAAAGGAAGAACGAAATTGTCAAAACCATATCCAGTGGATAGAAACCTTCCCCAGATGAGGGATGGGGCCACCCACCCATCTCAAAAATTTTAACTCAGAATGATTCCTGTCTAAAGGAAATACAAGGACAACAAGTGGAACAGAGACTGGAAGAAAGGCCATCCAAAGACTGCTCTACCTAGGGATCCATCCCATCTGCAGACACCAAACCCAGACACTATTGCTGATGCTAAACAATGCTTGCTAATAGGAGCCTGGTATAGCTGTCCCCTGAGAAGCTCTTAAAGTGCCTGAACAATACAGATTCATATGCTCACAACCAACCATCAGACTGAGCACTGGGATTCCAGTGAAAGGACTGAAGGAGCTGAAAGAGATTACAACCTTATAGGAAGAATAACAGTATCAATTAATTAGACCCTCCAAAGCTCCCAGTGACTAAACCACCAACCAAAGAGTATACATGGAGGGACTCATGGTTCCAGCTGCATATACAGCAAAAGATGGACTTATCTGACATCAATGGGAGAGGAGGCCCTTGATCCTTTGGAGGCTCCATGCCTCAGTATAGGGGGATGCTAAGGCAATGAGGCAGAAGTGGGTGGGTGGATGAGAGAATACTCTTATAGAAGCAGGAATGAGGGGAGATAGGATGGGTGGTTTTAGGAGGGAAAACCAGAAAGGGGGACAACATCTGAAATGTAAATAAATAACCAATAAAAAGAAAATAAAAAATTTAAAACAAGATATAAACAAATAAATCTAGGACTTAAATTTCTATATTTATCCTCCCTGATAAAGCTGTGTTATTTTCACCAAATGTTAGTGATGTGATTTATCACCCAGTGACAACCAGTAACCTCCTTCCCAAGAGGAGTAACAATTCTTATATTTTTTGGTTGTGAGCCTAGCCTTTAACGGCTGAGCCATCTCTCCAGCCCCTTTCTTCTTCTTCTTCTTCTTCTTCTTCTTCTTCTTCTTCTTCTTATTATTATTATTATTATTATTATTATTCTTTTATTCTTATTCTTATTCTTATTCTTATTCTTATTCTTATTCTTATTCTTATTCTTATTCTTATTCTTATTCTTATTCTTATTCTTATTCTTCGAGACAGGGTTTCTATGTGTAGCCCCGGCTGTCCTGGAACTCACTCTGGAGACCAGTCTGGCCTCAAACTCAGAAATCCGCCTGCCTCTGCCTCCCAATTGTTGGGATTAAAGGAGTGTGCCACCACTGCGTGGCACAATTCGATGACACTAGGTATTCTTGCTCTGCTTTAATTTTCACTTTTCTTTATAAATAGTTGTTTTATTTAATCAGATAATGAATTTCTTTAAAATACTCATTGATCAGTAGTTTTATACATTAAGGATATAATTCTGCATATACAGATTATACTTTCTATATATTATATGGCTATACATAAAGGCAGGTAAGAATATTGGCATTTCTGTATACACAAATAGTCCTTTATGTATCTACAATATTTATAGGTGGTGCAAGTTTCTTATCTGAGCTATAATTATTAGAGAATAAATTGAGCAATACTATTTCACTGTAATTCATTTGCTCTAAATCACTGAAGCATATATGATTTAGATAATATAACAAAACTCAACTGGCATGAAGCTTACCCTCTTACAAGTAAGGTCATTTTTCTTCTCCTGTTCTCTAATTCTTCACTTTCCTTAATAAATTATGTCCATCTCTAGATTTTCCCCTCCCATTACAATACATTCCAATCATCTATTACAAACCAAAGTTTTAAAATATGAATCTACATTGTTTTCATATGAATAGCTTCACTCTTGGTTTCCCAAAAGAATTGCAGTCATTAGTAGAAGAAATTATGTCAGCATTGAAAGTTGTCTTTTCACAGTTATGATAAGAAAATGATTTACTGAGGTATTGGAAAGTTATTTAATGGGTATAAAAATTGGTGGAAATGAGCAGTTAAGTTAATATGAAAACTAAAAGAGTTCCTTAAATGTACTGGAAAACAGGTTTTTTTCTCTCTTGTAAGCTCATGGTTTTGGAAGGGTAAGGAAGTAACACTGTTAACTTCAGGAGAAATTTCTGGCAAATAACTGACATATATTCGAAATGGCACATGTTACACAATTTTTGGAAAGCATAGACTGTATGAGAAAAGGTAACAAAGCTACTTGGGAGTATTTTGAAACAAAGGGTAATCAGATATTTCCAAAGTAATTTTGAGGATAAACAAAACTATCAATAAGTATGTAAATACATTGTGACCTAGAAAAAGGGAAAACCATGATCTATGGTATGCTAAAAACTTTTCTTTCTTTAAACTTTTAATCTGTAACTCCCAAGACAATAAAATTCTAATCAAATTTGTAGCTAAGACTTTCATAACAGAGAGCAGCTTAAAGTCTAAAAAACAAAAAAGCAGAAATATAGCTCTTAAAGAGGTGTACTTCTACATTAATTATATGAACTTGTACTTATCAGTGCAAGAAGCTCAAAAGTCCCACAAATTAATAAACTATAATTTGAAGTGCACATTTGCTTGAAAGGAGTAATTCCTCCAGGATAGCCAGTTACATTATTTGTAGCTTAATTTCTGATAACTTCACATTTCTTTATGCAGTGTGACACAGTATGACTAATTAATGATCATAAAGCATTTTGAGAATTCACTGTGCTAATATTAAGATTAAGCAAATATACTGACAACAGTGTCAGATGTGTAGTGCTGTCCTGGTCATTCCAAATGATCTGGGAATTAGGCAAACATAATGTTGTATTATTTTTTGAACTATTATTTGTCCTAAATTAGCATTGAAACATATTTATATTCTACAAGACTGTTGAGTGAGACTATTAAATTAATAATACTAATTAGTTATCTCATTTCAACCCTAGATTCATATGTAGGGAAATGTCTCACAAACCAAGCATAAGAAACTATGTTAATCTGTCACCTGAAACTATAACAAATTTTTTATCTTTTTATTAGAAATAGAATCATATAAAATACCTTGATTACAGTCTCCCTTCCCTCTACTCCTTTTATTTCCTCCCCACCTCAGTCCAATCCAGATCCACTCCCATTCTGTCTCTCATTAGAATATAACAGACATCTAGGAGAGAAACAAAAAGGACAACATTTTTTTAAAAAATGAGTAAAATAAAACAAAAGCCAACACATCAAGTCCTGACATGGCAGCTCAAGGAAAGAAACAGAGCACCAAACACAGATATGAGAATCTGACACCGAAATCTGAAGAAATGCTGAATAATCTTGTATTCAAGAAGTCTTCAAGTCTTTCTAAACCTTGTCTAATTTACTCAGATTTATAAGACAGGATGTGCTTGCTGTAGATAAATTTATAAAGAAATGCTCTATCAATTTCTTAACTTTCGCAAGCAACATTTTTTGCAATTATCTGTTGCCACACTATCTGTACTTGGACTTGTTCTGGGATGCAGGGGCATGAATTCCTAATTACTTACAACTTCTGTACATCCACACACAAATTTCAAATGCATAGTTATTATTTCTGATTGTTTGAAAGAGGGCTTGACTACTTTTGCCTAGGTCTTAGCAAGATGATGCCTTACACTTGGCAGCTCAGCCTATGATTTTACAAACAATATTGCAGAATGTTTGAAGTCGAAACATTTCTTTTACTAGTAATGAGTGACTTTTTTTGTACGAAATAGAAAGTTATAGCTAAAATACAAGACAAAGTAGGTATTATAGTTTTTGTGAAAATATTAGTTATAAATCTGTTTTAAAGAGATACTTTGCTGCTCAGCTCCCAGTAAATCACATATTTCATCTATTTGTATTTTAGTATTGCTATTATAAGCTATATATAACTCCTAAGATCATTTCCTATATATGTATTTGATAAAGAACACTTTAGTCCAGAGAAACATTTCTACTTCTCATCTCCTCCATCAATGTTTTTATAGTGTTCTTTCTTTGACATTGATTCTGCTGCTTCTGCTGTATTACTGACTTAACAAAGTTTCATAGAATTTTTTTTTTTTGAAAACTCTCAGGCTTGTAAACTTTTCCATTTTTC
>JANHMN010000522.1:111-18960 GCA_030674055.1 Rhabdomys pumilio
ATATATATATATATATATATATATATATATATATATATATATATATACTTTTTTTATTGGATATTTTATTTACATTTCAGATGCCAATCCCTTTCCCCATTTCCCTTCCCAAGAAAACCCCTATCCTGTGGCCCCCTCCCCCTTTTCCATTTGGCTTTTATACAATTTTTTAAATGTTAATCAAGGGCTTTGTAAGTATGGTAATGCTCAATCAGAAGTGCAACCTAACACCCAACCTAGCTATGTAAACTATCTTTGACTAGTGGAGACACGTGAACTTCTGCCTCCATGCCTCCTCTCTCTTTCTCTCTCTTTTTCTCTCTCATTACCGAGCTTCTCATCTACTTCATCTTCTCCTCTCCTTACTCCATCTTTTCCTCTCGGTGCTCCTTTCCCCTTAGCTCCTCCTACATATTACCCTTCCTGTTAAAATAAAGCTTTTCTCTCAGAATATAATTAGAACATAATTATTCCTATTTGTACAAGTGAGGTACAAGATAGTCTTAATACCCAGTGCATCCTTTTGTTGACTAGCCAGAACCTCTGCTGTCTCTCTTGACTAGAACACTTAGTTTTGAACCTGTTTTTTTCCTTGGCTTTAGAATGAATGTCAGCTGAGAACCCTCCACTCAGATCTTTTCTCTCAAGGTAAACAGCCAGGATTGGCTATGAGTCTATAGGTCTTCAATGCCGTCAGAAATCCAGAATGACTAAATTAACTAAATTTATTAAGCATAGCTTCTAAACTTAGCCAATTTATAGAGACCGCTGAACACCTGGACAACCCCTGTACTACCGAACGTTGGAGCATCAAATCTTCAGCCTTCTGGCCCAAACTCATCTGACAGACCTTAGTGCTGCAGAATTATTAAGGGCTGGTTACTCTGTCTAGGCATATATAATCAGTAGACTATTCAGCAAGTGTGTCCTTTTCTGTAGATGGAGAGAGGCAATTCTTGCCTGGTAGCTGTCTCACCACAACAGGAGTAACTCCAATGATGCTCAATTTCTTCTTAGAATGTTTGGGTTATTTCTAATTAAAAATTAGTTGCTTATTTAGATAGTAGTGATAATATATTCTTGATCATTATACTAAGTAAATAGAGACATTCAGATTAAAAATAATGTCAGTAGCAGAGGCCAGAGCTCAGTGATAGAACACTTGCCTATGATGTAAGAGTCAGTGTTCCATCCTCATTGTATAAAGAATATTTATGGCAGAAATAAAAGACCATATAGTGCTGATCCAGGCCAGTTTACTAAAAAACAACACTCAGTTAATGTTTTATTTGAATATTGATTGGAAACATTGATGCATTAAAAAGCATTGTTCATACAAATATGTCCTGTACTTTAACCATCTTCAGTCCTGTAAAACTCTCACACTTCATCCCTCAACCACCCATCTACATGTTCCTTTTTCCTCTGAATGGTTCTACATTACTTTTTATATTACCCACACATTTTCTCATGTATTAAGTTATATTAACATAGGCATATATGTTACAGAGGCACATATGCAAGGAATCAAAAGTTAGCATAGCTTTAAGGGCAGCAGAAAAATGCAATTTGGTTGCTGTCTAGCATTGGAGGTGTTGGGAAACACAATATGTTCTTTAGAATCAAAAGCAGAAAGGTGGATCAACAGAATTCTAAAGCAAAATAGGTTGTTCAGATTTGGGAAAGCAAAATGAATGTATTGTGCTGGAAAATTCATATATCCTATATTTCAAATAGTCTAAATCATAGCAGAAAATTTAGTATTGTTATAAACATAAAACACCACGCTGGTTTTCAGGAAAAGATGGGCAATTTTATTTATTGTTCATTTTTGAAACTAGATTTTTCTTATGATATACATTATTTTTAGCAAAAATGTTACTTGGACAGAAGTCTTTTATCTCCTCCAAAGTTTCTTCATAGCATTTTTCACCTCTTTATTCCTTAATGTGTAGATCAAAGGATTCAGCATGGGTGTGACAATTGAATCTGACACAGCCATGGCCTTGTCTATGGGGTAGGTAGACACAGGCCTCACATACAAGAAAATACATGGCACAAAGAACAACACAACCACTGTGAAGTGGGAGCCACAGGTGGAGAGGGCTTTACGTCTCCCTTCAGAGTTATGAGTCTTCAGAGAACACAGGATAGTTATGTAAGAGGCAATTAAAATAATGAAGATAGCCATACACATCACCCCACTGTTGAAGATGACAATGAGACCCAGTGTGTGGGTATCCATGCAGGCCAATGTCAGCAACTGAAACAAATCACATAAAAAGTGATCTATAATATTAGGACCACAAAAAGGTATTTGATACATGAAAATAAGCTGAATAGTTGCATGTGCTAATCCCCCTATCCAAGTTCCTGCCAATAGTATACAACACATCCGAGGACTCATGATGTTCATGTAGTAAAGAGGTTTACATATGGCCACATAGCGATCATAGGCCATCACAATAAGCAAAATGATTCCCACACCTCCAAAGAAATGTTCTGCAAAGAGCTGGGCCATGCATCCTTCAAAGGAGATAATAGTATTTTCAGAAAGGGAGTCTAAAATCAGCTTTGGGGCAATGACAGAAGAGTACGCGGTGTCCACTAGGGACAAAAAAGTGAGGAAAAAGTACATAGGTGACCTTAAACTCTGACTTTTGATCATGGTCACCATAATGAGCATATTTCCTAACACCATTACAACATACATGATTAGAAACACAGCAGAAAACAGTTTCCGAAGGTTCTGGTTCTCTGTAAGACCCAAAAGTATGAACTCTGTCACATTGTTGTGATTTCCCATTTATCTTGTGCTTAGAGTTCCATCTCAGCACTGTAGAACCTAAAAAAAAAAGAAATGTGACTTAAAATTAGTCAATATTGATCTTTTAATTCACTAGTTCTCATACTGAATTTCCGTATTGCTGGACATTCTGCTACATATGATAGAATAGTTTCTTCATTGAAATCTATTCAAAAGATCCTGTATGGTAAGACATGGCTATAATCTTAGCACTTCCAAGTTGAACCCAGAAAGACAAGAAGTTCAAGGTCATTTTTGGCTGCATAGTTTGTTATTGGTTAATTAATCTACACATGAATTTGTCTCAAACATAATTTTTCTTTCAGGTTCAATAGCTTCTTCTCTCGCCTGTGAGCTTATGGTAGTTATTTGTGTACAACTAGTCTTGATCTTTATGAGTAGTTAGTGTTCTTTTGAAAAACAAAGGGACTGAGGCTCACTGTTTTTATACGTAATGAACCCAGCATATTGCAGCATGTTATGATTTTATATGTAAGAAAATTCAATAAATTGACTTATGTTATCTTTCATTGAAAATATATTTAGTACTATATGTTCTAATTGTAGTTATCTCTTCTTCTATTCCTCATTTTCTGTGGGCGGTGGGCTGTGAGAAGTAGCTGGGTGCTTGGTCGAGCATGAGCTTGGAACCCAGTACCCTTATTGGACTGAAGGAGTTTGGCTCTGCTCCAGGCCCTGGTTCTTTTCCTTTAGCTTCAGCCCTCTACAGCCTCTCCCACAGAGAGGTCTTTGGCCATCAGTCATGAGGAACAGGACTCAGGCCCTAGAGAGATTTACATACTAATGAAGTGCCTGAAGGCCAGAAGGTGGAGCCAATTAAGCATTCTTCCCCAGCCCCTCCCCCTTTCTCCCTCTCTATTTAACTCAGATCTGTGCTGGGTTTTACAGGGGTTCATCCAGATCCATCAACCATCCTCCATGACATTAAAGCCTGTAAAAATCCATGGACTTTCTCATGTCATTGGGGTTGTGCCATGAAGAACTGTGGAGAAGGCCATTAACCAGCCATCCAACCTACACTTTTCTTGTCCCTCCTTAGAAAACAAATAATTATTTATTTGTCAGTCTACTCTGAAAATATTTTTTCAAGCGAAGCGTAGTTTGGTCCACAAGGTTTTTAGACTTACTTTATGTCTGTAAGTGACTCATATAGTAAAAATAGTGTAAATGGAAATAAATGCACTGAAGGAATGAAAAAAAATAGTGACAAAGTACATCGCTTGAAACTGAAAGGCTCAAAGAAATTATGATAATGAGGAGAAAGAAAGGCTTGGTGTGACTTCCCACAGGGGGAGCAGCAGGAACAAGGGCCCAGAAGAGAGAAGAAGGGACAGTTTAAGGCAGAGTTCAGAGAGCACAGTCCTGGAGTCATGAGCATCAGGATCTAATGTGACTTCTGCAAACCATCTTAGCTGCATGATTCACTAGCACTGGTTTATTCTTTCAGATATACATTTAATTTTAAATGTAGAAGCAGCATTTTAATAATTTAAAAACAACAATTATACCACAATACATTTGCAAATGTGTCTATAATATGCGATTTCATAAAAAGCTTCTCAGGACAGGCATCTTTCCTTGCCAGTATATAAACTTTTTTATTTTAACTTTCTGATTTTTAAAATAATTTTGCTTCAGTAAAAAATTCTTCATCCTTGTTTATCTGAATGAAAAGTATGTTCATATGTATGCATTCATTTATGAATCTGACAAAAGTATTTCAGAAAGATAGTTTTCACAACCAATATGAGCATTTTACTTATAAGTATTGATTCAGTATCCTAAGTTCATTCCTATCATTAACTATAAAATATCTCTGGCTGTGTTTTATATTACATTAATTATTTTTTTTTAATTTTATCACTTTTACTTTTTACACTATGAGGGTGACACAATTGTATTGTTTTTGGAGAATATCTCAATTGTTAAAAGACTATAGAAAATATTTTCTCTAGTTTGGCTAATTGATAAACTATTAAAACCACACAAAAATTTTTCTTCATAAGAAATTATTTCTTCCCCACCTGCTTTCTATTAGTTTCAGTGTATTTGGTTTTATGTGAAGGTCCTTTATCCAGTTGGACTTGAGCTTTGTACAAGAAAATAAGAATGAGTAAATTTACATTCTTCTACATGCTGACCTCCAGTTGAACCATCACCATTTGCAGAAAATGCTGTCCTTTTTCCACTGGACAGTTATAGATCTTTAGTCAAAAATCAAATGACCATAGGTGTGTGTGTTCATTTCTGGGTCTTCAATTCTATTCCATTGCTCTTCTTGCCTGTCTTTGTACCAATACCATACAGTTTATATCACTATTGCTCTAGTACAGCTTGAGGTCAGGGATGATGGTTCCTCCAGAAGTTCTTTTAATGTTGAGAATAGTTTTCACTATCCTGGGTTTTTTGTTATTCAAAATGAATTTGCGAATTTCTTTCTCACTTTGTGAAGAACTTTGTATACTTGGGCACAGGGGAAAAGTTCATGAACAGAACACCAGTAGTTTATGCTCTAAGATCAAGAATTGACAAAGGGGACATCATAAAATTCCAGTTTCTGTAAGGCAAAGGACACTGTCAATAGGACAAAACGGCACCCAACAGATTGGAAAAAGATCTTTACCTATCCCACATCCGATAGAAGGCTAATAACCAATATATATAAAGTACACAGGAAATTAGACTCCAGACAAACAAATAACCCTATTAAAAAATGAAGAACAGAGCTAAACAAAGAATTTTCAACTGGGGAAACTCGAATGACTGAGAAGCACGTAAAAAAAAATGTTCAGCATCCTTAGTCATCATTGAAATGCAAATCAAAACAACCCAGAGATACCACTTCACACCAGTCAGAATGGCTAAGATCAAAAACTCAGGTGACAGCAGATACTGATGAGGATGTGGAGAAAAAGGTACACTCCTTCATTGTTGGTGGGATAACAAGATGGTGTAACCACTCTGGAAATCAGTCTGGTGGTTCCTCAGAAAATTAGACATAACATTACCTGAGGACCCAGCTATAAAACTCCTGGACATATACCCAGAAGATACTCCAGCATATAACAAGGATATATGCTCTACTGTGTTCATAGCAGCCTTATTTATAGTAGCCAGAAGCTGGAAAGAACCCAGATGTCCTTCAACAGATGAATGGATACAGAAAATGTGGTACATTTACACAATGGAATATTACTCAGTATTAAAAACAATGAATTTGAGAAATTCTTAGGCAAATGGATGGAATTAGAAAATATTATCCTGAGTGAGGTAACCCAATCACAAAAAAACTCACATGGTATGCAATCACTGATAATTGGATATTAGCCCAGAAGCTTGAAGTAGCCAAGATTCAACTCACAGACCACATGAAGTTCATGAAGAAGGAAGATCAAATGTGGGTACTTTGGTCCCTCGTAGAAGGAGAAACAAAATACTCATGGGAGCAAATATGGAGACAAAGTATGGGACAGAAATTGAAGAAGGGGCCATCTGGAGACCGTTTCACCTGGGTATACATCCCATGTGCAGTCACCAAAGGTAGACACTGATGTGGATGCCAGGAAGTACATGCTGACAGGAGACTGATACAGCTGTCTCCTTAGAGGTCTGCCAAAACCTACCAGATATAGAGGAGGATGCTCACAGCTAACCATTGACTGATCATGGGGTTCCCAATGGAGGAGTTAGAGAGAAGACTGAAGGAGCTGAAAGGGTTTGTGGCCCCATGAGAAGAGCAACAATACCAACCAACCAGAGCTCCCAGGGTCTAAACCACCAGCCTGGAAGCACATAGGGAGAGACCCATGACTCCAGTTGTATATCTAGTGGGGGATGGCCTTTTTGGGCAAAGGTGGGAAAGGAGATCCTTGGTACCATGAAGGCTGGATGCTCAGTGGGGGGAGGAATCGAAGGTGGGGAGGTGGGAGTGGATGGGGTAGGTAGATGCACATCCTCATAGAAGCAGGAGAAGGGGGATGGGATAGGGAGTTCCTGGATGGGGGGAAGAGAAATGAGGTAAGGGGATAACATCTGAATTGTAAATAAAATATCCAATTAAAAAAAGAAGAAATTATTTATACCATCTTCAGCATAACAAAGCTACTGAGTGCTGTAGCTTGGATTGGAATTCCAAGAAGGTTCCTTGTATGTTCTCTCTCTCCTCTCTTTCTCTCTCTCTCTCTTTCTCTCTCTCTCTCTGTTGCACACATCTATTTGAGTGTGTTACTGTTTGTGCACATTATAAATGTGTTTGTGTGTGTTTGTGTACAAATGCACAAGTGTGATTATTTTTCCTTCAGGATTTAATTTGAGTATATAGACTGTCTACAATCCACTATAATCTTTCAACAACATACTTAAATTAATCACTAAAATCTTAAAACACACCGTTAATACAAGTATTTGCTTGTGTTTTTGTTCTCTAAAAACAAAGTGCTAGGAAGAAGGGGAAGCACAACTAATTTAAAAAAAATTGACAGAAAAAAAAATGATGAGGTTACAATTACAAAAACAAAACCTAGAGAAAATTAGTGTCTTTCATCCAGTGGTAGCATGACTGTCATCATGAGATTGTGCTAATTGTGACATTACCTATTCTGTGTGACCATGGTCACTATAGATCACAGCAGCTATTCTTGCATATTGAAACAATTACATTTAGGTGTGTTTTAGTACATCCAAAAAATATTAGGAGTATATATTTTCTAAATTAGAATAGTCATCCATACATAATGTTGTCTAGTATTACAACTGTCAGGGAAATAAATAGATTTCATTTTCTTTTCAGGGATCAGAGACAAATATCACAAAAGAAATGCCATTTTAACTCATGTCTGAAATCATAGCATTCAGGTGAGCAAGGCAGGAGGTTAGCAAGCTTGATCTCAGCCTGCCTGCCTATAAACTGAGGTCATGACTTAAAATATCAAAACAAATTAACTAAAAAAATTTATTAATGTCAGAGAGATGAATGGGTAGGTGATAATGACTGAATTGAATAAAGAAACAAATTAATTAAATAAAAGATATATGAGAAATGAAATATAATTATACATGAGAAAGATATACATAAATCAAGAAAGGAAAGCAGAAAAAAAGTGCAAGAAGACAAGTAGTATGAAAGGCAAAATAAAAAAAAACTATTATTGTAAAATAATGCTTATAATGAAATTGGAGCAATAGCAAAGCAAACCTTAACCAACCAAATAAAACAAGCATCGCTGGTAAACACCTCCTTCTGGATAGCATTTTTTATTGATAGTTGTACATTAGAGACTTGCTTACTTATTTTTTTAAATGTTCAAAAAGTTCAAACTTAGACTAAAAGTACTTGATTCAATTCACTGAACAGCATAAGCATTAACTGAATGTCATACTCAGAAAACAAACACTACCACAGAGTAAGCAAACAAATATTGAGAGTGAAGGAATGATATATTTTTATAGTAGTATATCTCTCTACACATCTACACCTCTCAAATTCATTTTATCTTTTACTTGATTTTCTAAACTGTTGAGCCAGATATACTGCCAATATAGTTATGTCTATACTGGAGCTTGTTTGACCTACCAGAAACTACACAGTTAACAAAAACAGACTGTTCGTTCCCTGGAAACCATTTGGTGCCCATAGCTTCTCAGTTAAGGGTAGGCCCTTCACACTGTTAGAATGCTTTGTTGATCTTGTGCTGGAAATAAAAACTGCCATGAGTTCATGAACATTTGGTCCTGTCATATCCAGAAAACTTTTCAATACTTCAGAACAAGTCAATGGGAGGTCATTTACCATCTTTTAAAACTAGTTTATATGCTCCAATTCCATACAATGATGGAATCTAAACATGAAATATTAATCCACATAATGAGATGATTGTTTTTTCAGCTCTTTAGAAATGGGGAACAGGCTAAGATTCTGAGATATGCTACAAGGCAATGTGTGATCATCTACATTCCAATCACATAAAGCAAACTTCCTCAGAGAAGCTAAGAACTAGTGAATTATTCTAGTTTATTTATTTCTGACAACATAGAAAACTTTATCAGTGAGGTAGGTCATTAAATTATTCAAATATCATTACATGTAGAGATAGAACTTTTATTGTGCTATTATAAGGAAATAAAGAAAGGAATTTAACACTTTCTAAATCTAATAGAGAACTAACATTTCTAAGTCATCAAGTGACATGCTGACTCACGAATAAATAGCATAGAAAGTCAAGGAGGAACTTACTAATTCATTGCATATTCATTTTCTATTTCCAGATGATTGTGTTTGTGGATAAAACAGAATGTTTCATTCTGCTTATTTAGAGAAATATGACAGATTTCTGTTCTTCACTGAGTGCTATTGGAGGCCGTGAGAGCACAGGCGTCCGACTTGAGGCAGACTTGCCCTTATCCCAGATTAATCCCTTGAGATTTGTCCTACACTAATGAAGATTCATATTTAATACATTTTCATTAACCAACTATAATAATAGAACATTCTCCAGGGTGAGAATTTTCCTGGGACCAGAACCAGATAATACTTCACTTGGTGAAATATGCCATTTCTGGCCATTGAAGGAATAAAGCTGTGAAAATTTCCATATATGAAACATAAATAAAAAATTATAAAGAAGCAATAATATAAATGATAGATCTCTATTCTATAAAGTGTTTCTACTTGCATGATTTCTACAATTTAATTAGCATATATCATTTCACATACAATAACTTTGCTAAATAAAGGCATTTTCATATAAGTGCATGTACTTGCACCATGTTCCTTATGTTACCTACCGTTCTCTCGACATTCTCTGGCTCTTCATCCCATTATTCCCCTTTCTACCACTAGATCCCTTTTCTTAAAATAATGTATGTGTGTATATATATATATATATATATATATATATATATATATATATTTACATGAAAGGATGTTGAATTTTGGCAAATGCTTTCTTAGAATCTAGTGAGACGATCATGTAGGGTTTTTTTTTTCCCTTTGAGTTTGTGTATATAGTGGATTTCCATTACATTAACAGATTTCCGAATATTGAACCATCCCTGCATTCCTGGAATAAAGCCTACTTGATCATGATGGATGATTGTTTTGATGTGTTCTTGGATTTGGTTTGCAAGAATTTTACTGAGTATTTTTGAATTGATATTTATAAGGGAGATTGGTTTGAAGTTCTCTTTTTTGCTGGGTCTTTGTGAGGTTTAGGTATGAGCATGATTGTGGCTTCATAGATTAAATTGGGTAGTGTTCCTTTTGTTTCTAATTTGTAGAATAGTTTGAAGGGAATTGGCATTAGGTCTTCTTGGAAGGTCTGATAGAATTCTGTACTAAAACCATCTTGTCCTGTGCTTTTTTTTTTTTGTGGGGAGACTGTTAATGACTGCTGCTATTTCTTTAGGGGTTATGAGACTGTTTAGATGGCTTATTTTCTCCTGATTTAACTTTGGTACTTGGTATCTGTCTAGAAAATTGTTCCTTTCATCCAGATTTTCCCATTTTGTTGAGTATAGGCTATTGTAGTAGGATCTGATGATTTTTTGAATTTCCTCAGTTTCTGTTTTTACATCTCCCTTTTCAGTTCTGATTTTATTAATTTGGATACTGTCTCTGTGTTCACTGATTAGTCTGGCTAAGGGTTTATCTCTCTTGTTGATTTTCTCAAAGAACCAGATCCTGGTTTTGTTGATGCTTTGTATAGTTCTTTCTGTTTCTACTTGGTTGATTTCAGCCCTGAGTTTGATTATTTACTGCTGTCTACTCCTCTTGCCTGTATTTGTTTCTTTCTTCTTCTTCTTCTTTTTTTTTTAGAGCTTTCAGGTGTGCTGTCAAGTTGTTAGTGTATGCTATCTGCAGTTTCTTTTTGTAGGAACTTAAAGCTATGAGTTTTCCTCTTAGCACTGCTTTCATGGAGTCCCACAAGTTTTAGTATGATGTGTCCTCATTTTCGTTAAATTCTAAAATGTCTTTAATTTCTTTCTTTATTTCTTCCTTGACCAAGTCATCATTGAGTAGAGTGTTGTTCAGTTTCCATATGTATGTGGGCTTTCCATTGTTTTTGTTATTATTCATGACTAGCCTTAGTCCATGGTGATCTGATAAAAATGCAATGGATTATTTCAATCTTTTTGTACCTG
This sequence comes from Rhabdomys pumilio, assembly GCA_030674055.1. Taxonomy (NCBI): domain Eukaryota; kingdom Metazoa; phylum Chordata; class Mammalia; order Rodentia; family Muridae; genus Rhabdomys; species Rhabdomys pumilio. The sequence continues at coordinate 11,078 of JANHMN010000522.1, forward strand.
CTGAGGACTGTTTTGTGAACAATTATATAGTCTATTTTGGAGAAGGTACGGTGAGGTGCTGAGAAAAAGGTATATTTTTTTGTTTTATGATGAAATGTTCTGTAGATATCTGCTAAAAACTTCAGACGGGGTTGAAAACTTATAGCCTCATAGCCAATCCCGGCTATTTACTTTGAGAGAAAAGATTTGAGTGGATGGTTTTCAGCTGACATTCACTCTAAAGCCAAGAAAAAAATCCTGGTTCGGAACTAAGTGTTTTGGTTAGGAGAGATGACAAAATTTCTGGTTAGTCAACAAAATGATGGACTGGTTATTAGGACTAACTTGTACTTCACTGGTACAAATTGGCATAATTATGCTCTAATTGTATCTTAGAGAAAAGTTTCATTTTAACAGAAAGAGTGATATGTAGGAGGAGCTAAGGTGGAAGGAGTGTGGAGAGAAAGAGAAGGAGTAAGGAGAGGAGGAGTAGAAGGACAGGAGAAGTTAGGTGATGAGAGAGAGAAAGAGAGAAAGAGAGAAAGAGAGAAAGAGAGAAAGAGGGGAGGGGACATGGAGGCTGATGTTCACGTGTCTCCACCAATCAAAGATAGTTGATATATCTAGGTTGGGTATTGGGTTATACTTCTGATTGAGCATTACCAAATGTATAAAGCCTTTGCTTAACATTTTAAAAAATTGTATAAAAGCAAAAAGGAAAAGGGGACATGGGATAGGGGTTTTCTAGGGAGGGGAAATGAGGAAAGGGGATGACATCTGAAATGTAAATAAAATATCCAATAAAAATAAAATCCTCTCAAATCTTTTCTCTCAAAGAAAATAGCCTGAATTGGATATGAGAATATAAGTCTTCAACCCCGTCAGAAATACAGAAAGACTGAGTTAACTGAAATTATGGGAAGCACAAAGCATAGCTTTTAAAACTTAGCCAATTTATAGAGACTGCTGAAAACATGGACAGTCCCCATACTACAAAAAGTTGGAGCATTCGATCTTCAGCCTTCTGGCACAGGATCATCTGACAGACTTAGTGATGTAGAATTATTAAGGGCTGATTACTCTGTCTTGGCAGATATAATCAGTTGACTATTCTACAAGTGTGTCCTCTTCTAGACAATAATTGTCTGTAGATGAAAAGAGGCAGTTCTTGCCTAGTGGCTGTCTTACCACAACTGGAGTAACTCTAAAGATGCTCAGTTTCTTCTTAGAATCCAAGATAGGAAGCTGTCAGGGGCATATAGGTCACTAATCAAAATGAACATTAATACAAAAATGTTTGTTACATCAATTCTGTAGTTTTCTGACATTTTGAAAGCCAACTATCCATGTAAGGCAATTTGGACTACTGTCATTTAACTCCTCTCAGCTATTTCTAAATAAAATATAGAAAACACTCTAACAAAAAACTCGGAGTCATGAATTTGCTATAGGCCCTTAACTCACAAGCTAACCATCTCAAATCAGTTAAAAAACTTAAAGAAGGACTAGGTCTAAGCCTTGTATTCCTAAATGTGTTGTATGCCTATGAGAGCAACAATATTAATCTCACTTTTATATCAGTAAGAAACTCTTACCAATGAAAACCTTAAATTTGAGACCAAAGTAAATTTTGTACCATTTAAGAAATTATAACTTCATCTTAATAACAATTATATAGATTTCTACCAATAAGTTATGGCTATGCAATAAACCTAGCTAATCCTCCCTGTTCCAACAAAACCACTGCTTTTCCCTAGAAAGACAGCCCGATATTAACCACCTCAGTTCCCAAGCCCAGAAAATAGAGGTGCCAACTCTTCAATAACTTCTTCAAGGTGATTAAGGGCATTGAGATATTAGAAGAGGAGCAGGGGGAAGACTAAATTGATAAGTCTTCTGACGTCTGTGTCTTCACTGCATCCAGCTGGAATTCCAGGACATCAGAGGTTTGAGCAGGTCTGCTCAGATTGCTTGATGAGTAGATACACCAAGGCTGTATATTCTGCAATATACAATTCTCAAAATAAATTTTAGTACCAAGATAATTTTTTTGTTTGAATTCTGGAATCTAGTCTTCTGGCGGCCTGCCTTTGTCATGTCTAATTCATATAATTCTGGGAGTTTCTATGTGGGTGTGCTCCCACCATCCTCCCATTCCCACTTCCCTGCTCATGAATTCCCCAACACTAAGGATTCCAAATTTTCAAGCACCAAGGCACTCCACTTCCACTGATGCCTAACCCCTTACCCCACCCCGTCCTCCAATTACTTTGAGGGTGTACTCCTGCCATCCTCCCATTCCCACCTCCCTGCTCTTGAAATTCCCCAACACTAGGGAATCCAAACTTTCAGGCACCAAGGCCATCCACTTCCACTGATGTCTGGCAAGGCCACTCTCAATTACCTTTACAGGTGGAGTCATGAGTTCCTCCCTTTGTGTTCTTGGGCTGGAGATTTTAGAATGGCTACTCCAGCTTGTTTCTTAGGACCATTTGCTTGAAAAATTGTTTACAGCCTTTTACGCTAAGGTAGAGTCTGTCTTTGTCGTTGATGTTTCCTGTATGCAGCAAAATGTTGGGTCCTGTTTATGTATCCAGTCTATTAGCCTAAGTCTTTTAATTGGAGAATTGAGTCCATTGATGTTAAGAGATATTAAGGAACAGTGATTGTTGCTTCCTGTAATTTTTGTTATTAGAGGTGGAATTATCTTTGTGTGACTACCTTCTTTTGGATTTGTTGGAAGAGTGTTACTTTCTTGCTCTTTCTAGGGTATAATTTCCCTCCTTGTATTGGAGTTTTCCAGCTATTATCCTTTGTAATGCTTGGCTTGTGGAAAGATATTGTGTAAATTTGGATTTATCATGGAATATCTTGGTTTCACCATCTATGATAATTGAGAGTTTTGCTGGGTATAGTAGCCTTGGCTGGCATTTGTGTTCTCTTAGGGTCTGTATGACATCTGTCCAGCATCTTCTAGCTTTTATAGTATCTGGTGAGAAGTCTGGTGTAATTCTGATAGGTCTGCCTTTATATGTTACTTGGCCTTTCCCCCTTACTACATTTAATATTCTTTCTTTTTTTGCGCACTTGGTGTTTGATTATTATGTGACAGGTGGTATTTCTTTTCTGGTCAAGTCGTTTTGTCCTTTTATAGGCTTCTTGTATGTTTATAGGCATCTCGTTCTTTAGATTAGGAAAGTTTTCTTCTATAATTTTGTTGAAGATATTTATTGGCCCTTTAAGTTGGGAATCTTCACTTTCATCTATGCCTACTATCCTTAGGTTGTTCTTCTCGTTGTGTCCTGGATTTCCTGGGTGTTTTGTGTTAAGAACTTTTGCATTTTCTTTGACAGTTGTGTCAATATTTTTTATGGTATCTTCTGCACCTGAGATTGTCTCTTCTATCTCTTGTATTTTGTTGGTGATGCTTGCATCTATGACTCCTGATTTCTTTCCTAGGACAGTCTCCCTTTGTGATTTCTTTATTGTTTCTACTTCCATTTTTATGTCCTGGATGGTTTTGTTCAATTCCTTCACCTGTTTGGTTGTGTTCTCTTGTAATTCTTTGAGGGATTTTTGTGTTTCCTCTTTAATAGCTTTTACCTGTTTACCTGTGTTCGCTTCAAATTATTTGCGAGTGTTATTTATGTCCTTCTTAAAGTCTTCTATCATCATCATTAAAAGTGATCTTAAATCTGACTCTTGCTTTTCTGGTGAAATGGGAAATTCAGGACTTTCTTGTGTGGGAGAACTAGGTTCTAATGATGTCAAGTACCCTGGGTTGCTGATGCTTATGTTCTTGTGCTTGCCTTTCGCCATCTGGATCTCCTTAGTGCTACCTCCTCTGTCTCTGACTGGAGCCTTTCTTTCCTATTATCTTGGTTGTATCAGAAGTGTGTGGGGTGGGTATTACTTTTGGGGCTAGATCTGAGGCCCAAGATCTGCTCAGTGCTCAGGCGCAGACAGAAAGGAACCAGTGCTCTGGGCCAGGAGTGATTCTCTGGGTCCTAGTGGATTACTCCCTGTTTGGGGCCAGTGTTGCTTTCTCCTTGCTTAAGATACTGCCCAGGTTAGAGCTCCTGGGTTCTGTGAGATTTGGGTCAGAGCTGCCACGTAGGATCTGCTTAGTGCTTAGGCCTAGACTGGAAGCACCTCCAATTTTCAAGTAGCCAGAACAAAGTACTAACTTTTTACATGCTTATATATCATCTTTTAATTCTTTGAATTTTGTTTCATCATTCTACCAATTCCAAGGCCACATATACTCTCCTTCTACTACCATTTTTATCTAAATCATACAATCCTTTCTCCCATAAAATAAATCTATCTACCATTTACTTGTTTTCTATAAATTCCTTTTTTTTCTATTTGTATCTATTCTTCTTGAGACCACTTTTACTTTCTAGCCTTGATGTCCTCAAGTTCACATTGGCTAGTTAATGCAGCAGTCATTGGACCAGAAGGCATATGTGTCGGGCCTGACATGAGGTCTAATCTCCATTCTACCTTCACCCTTCAGTCACGTACACAGGTGGGTGTGATAAACAGACCCCAGGACTTAGAGAGACTTACATACTAATGAGGTACTTGAAGGCCAGAGGGTGGAGCTGATTAAGCATTCCTCCCCAGCCCCTCCCCCTCCTCCTCTCCCTATTTAACTCAGGTCCATCCACCATCTGCCATGCCAATAAACCCAAGGACTTCCTCCTGTGTGAGGAACCAAGGAGAGGCCTTTAATGAGCAGCCAGGCCTAACTTCCAGCTGGAGGAATCCAGAGCGTTCCCAGCCAACTACCCTCAGCCTGAGGTGAGGAACCCTGTGGTTCCCCAGCCATAATTTTTTTTACCACACATATGTATCTCATCATAATTCCAAATTCAATGCCAAGTCTGGTAATGAACTATTCCTACAAAGGACAATGTAGACTTGTATGGCCTTTATGGTTATGTTGTCTAGATCCTTTTCTATGGCCCTAATCGTCAAGAGGAAGGCCTACTCCTCATCCTCCACAGCCTCATGACAACCTCCATTTCTTATTCTCGAGAACCGCATTTTTTTTATTTATTATAGAGTAAATAGCTGTGAGTAATAGCGAAGTATATTCCCCAGATTGAAAGTGAAATAGAAAAGACTGTAGATCAGTTTCAGGCCAACAGCAGTCAGTCATCAGTACACATGGGGATCTTGGGGATCAACAGCGTGTTTATGCTGCAAGGTCAGGAACTCCCCTTACACAGCCGTGCCGGACTTGGCACATATTCATCTCTTATGTATTAAATTCATCTTCATGAGCCACCGAATTATTAACAGTTACAAAACTATTCAAAAACCCATGATCAAATATTTTCTCATACTCAAGGCAAACTCTTAGCTAAGAGCTACTATAAATTCTAAAGAAACTACATACTTCCAATATATAATACGACCAAAAAATCATTGTTTATCCCAGAGCAAGGATTGGGTATCTAAAACAAAACATAAGTACTCATTTCAGTAGCAAACCTAGAGTGAAAAATATTAATTCCTGCACTTCTGTATACAGTGCTAGGGTACATGTTGCTGCAGTACTCATTGTCAATGGATTTTGGTAACCGTGCCTTTTTGGTTCTTGCTATTTACAGATTACATAATCCTTTTCCTTGAAAGACGGCACTCATATCATCAAACTTTTCTTGCTCTGTGCTTCATACATTTTTGTTTCTAGTATATTTGAGTTTATTACAGCTTAAACTTAACATCTACTACTTCACACAGTTAACTCTCAGAAAAACTGATTCCCCTACCATTCACTAAGCTTCCAATCTTTCTTTAAAAATATAGGTAAAACGTCCCAAAGCACATTAACCCTTCCTATTTGCATGCCAACCAACCCTTTATCATAGGGAAAAATCTGAGGTGTCTCTGCAGCTGAAGAATTAGCTGTTCCTTATAAGGACACATTTCTTCTGAGTGCCTGCTTGCACAACCAATCCCTATTATTTATATAGATCTATACAGGTAGGCTTCTTCTGATGGTCTCTCTTCTCAAGGTTGGATATTTCAAATGAGTTTTTAATTTTTATATCATAGCAAAATAATTGGTATGATCTAATTAAGTACTAAAATCCTTTAAGATATCGTTCCTTACTGTACTAGTGCAAAGAGTGTCATTTATTTTTAATGACCACATCTGTTCCACAAATTTCACTTCACTCTATTTATAGCAAGACTACTTTTCAAATGCTCTTGTTCTGATTTTTATCTGATTCTTATTCTAAATCTAGAATAAAGTAGCCAGCAATAGATTTGCCACAGCAATAACCAGATGAAGTCTTGCTATTTTAACAATGTCTTACTCTAAAGATGTCAGAAGAGAAAAAAAGAGTATCAGAAATATCTGCTACCAAATTTCTTTCCTTATTCTGCCAAATATAAAGAATTTTCTAAGAAACAAGAGGAAACTTACATTTCATGAACATGTTCTAATCATCTCAAAAATTGTATATTTCCTAGCCACTTGTTATTGAGAATCTTGTTCCCCTAACCTTTAATTAGGTTATTAAAGAAAATATTTTATTTTCTATAATGTCAGAGATATATCAAATAAGGTTTAGTGTATGTCAAGAATAAACAAAAAATTGGATTTCTTAGATAGATATCAACTTCAGAGACAGACATGGAAAGCAAGTAATGTTAGAAATTGTAGAAAAGAATATTTTTAAAAAAGATTACTGGTAAAGAAATAAATATAAATATGCTGAGTAAAGAGTAATAGAATGAAAGAAAGAGGCTGTGTATGGGGTACAGGGGAATGACTTTGCTACATGAATCATACATATGTTATCTAAGTATTTAAGATGAGAAATTAGTAAAAAAATTAACTCACAAGGGTGATAATTTTAAGTGAGAGAAGAGCAAAGGCATTGAGAAAAGAATGGGTGTGTATATTTCTAGGAATACTTATTTGGTTGGTCTGGTGATGCTATATATGAAGATGCTAAATACTGGCCCATGAGATCTGTTTGCAGGCCAGAGAACTACATTCTCAAAATATACCAAACAATGTGTAATATTTACCTGCGAATCTTCTCAAACTGTTTAAGCATATACAGCTATTAGCCAATTACTAGGAAAAACAGAGGTAGGCAGGGCTTCAGTTACTGGGCTTTGTTACAGGTGAGGACCATGAGATTAGAGGAAAGGAAAAAGAAAGAGAAAGGAGAAAGAAATGGAGAAACAAGAAATGGCTTGATGGGGTGAATCCAGTACAGACAGAATGACTATTGGCATGTGACTGGGAAAGCAAAAATGACTATTAGCACAGCTTGGAAATAGGCAGTCTCATGTAGAAAAATCATTTAGAGATATTTGCAGAGTACTTGAACTAAACCTGATTAAAAAGACTGGACTCTACCTCAATTATTGAGGGGATGGCTGGGGCATAACTAGAACTAATAGAGCTTTTAAATATCCAATAACAACAGACAACTGAAAAAAGCTCCGATTTTTTCGGCTGTGTAAAATTAACTTTTATTTGTCAGACGTAATTGCCATTTCCAAGGCTTTCTGCTGAATAAATTCACCCTTTTTTAGCTCTTTCTGAATTCTGACTGGCTAGTTCAACTCAGCTCTTCTTATTCAATCTCTTTTCCAAGCTGACTGATTCAAACTGGCATCTTTCAGGTTCTTACTGAATTGTTGACCTTGATCACAAACTAACTCTAACCATCTTTTTTTTTTTTTTTTTTTTTTATCTTTTAGCTCATTCTTATTCTATGGTTTCTTCTGTCTTCACTTGTCTTGTCTCTACCTTGTTCTCTCTGTAACTTGTCTCCATAAAACTCTCTCAGTGAAAACTACTTCTCAACCCTCCCCCCACACCTCTCTTAAATTGTCCATCCTTCTTGTCTGTTCTCATGAGAGTT
>JANHMN010000523.1:0-18944 GCA_030674055.1 Rhabdomys pumilio
GCCTCTGCCTCTGCCTCTGCCTCTGCCTCTGCCTCTGCCTCTGCCTCTGCCTCTGCCTCTGCCTCTGCCTCTGCCTCTGCCTCTGCCTCTGCCTCTGCCTCTGCCTCTGCCTCTGCCTCTGCCTCTGCCTCTGCCTCTGCCTCTGCTTCTTCGAGTTCTTACCTGACATAAAAAAGGTTTGCAGAACATTCTCATTGGAATGGAATATGTTGTCCTGAGAGTTTCCTTCCACTTCACTTCACTTCACTGGTGGGCCTTCAACCTTGTTCCCTTATTTCCTACCATTACCATTCCAAAATTGTGAGTGGTACAAGATTATTGCAGGCATAGTTTCAATGAAGACATTGAACATTTGTTTTCCTAGTGTAGAGTGAAAAATTATAAAGACCATTTTTTGAAATATTTACAGGCTTTTTCTTTACCCTAGACCTGAGCAAAAGGCATGCAGGTTCCAGAAAGCAGAACTGTATGTAAGATTTCAAGCCTTCACTGCCCCATTATACATTCTGGGAAGAGTATTAACATTCCTCAAGCCTCAGGGAAGAAAACTCACCTGTGGGTGGGGAAGGCCCAAAGAAGGAAGACACATTCCTGACCACAAAGAAAGATGCAAGTCACCTAGGTGGAGCTGGGAAGCTAGTAGCCATGATGACAGGGTAACAACTGAGAAATAGTTGAACAAGTTACATGGCAAGACCACATTTTTGTGAGGAATGGGTGTGCAGAGTGCTTTTCACATGATCCTGAATCATTTAGGTTCAGGCTCCTCTGGAATGTTCCACTATTTGTATGTTATGTATCCTTGACAACCCCTCACCCCCCTTCCCATTCCCCTGGTTTGTGGTTTCCCCCTTTAAAAACCCTTCTCAGACTGACTGGCTTTGTCAATTCAACTCCTGCTCGAGTGAACCGAATTGACCTTGGCTAGCCAACTCTCCTCCCTAATAAACCTCTGCTGATTGCATCCAGGTACGATGTCTTTCCAGTTTGTGGGTGGCCATGACTTCCCGAGACTTGAGTAAGGGTCTCCTGAGTTTGGGGGTCTTCACTAGTAATAACTCATCAGATATTTTCCTTCTTGAAGTTTCTATTGACATATTTTGCCTCATTTTACTTTGTTGTCCATGCCATAAGATATTTTTCACACGGGATGTTCCCAGGTCTCTAACAGCTCTACCCAAATGTGCATGCATTAAGGAGTGTCTATGTGTGGTGACATTTTAGTAGAATGAGGTCTTAATATGATGTAAGTTTAACACTTAATCTACCATTTGAGTTTGTTTTGTATTCTTAATGATATTTTCTATGACTATTGTGGGATTGGAACTGAAAGATGATTCAACACCGTCAAATTACAAATTGAGAGTCTTTATTAAGACACTGCCTGAAGTGAAATACTTTTTTCAGTGAAAACTCAAATGGATTTTTACAAAGAGCCTTTAATATTCAGTAACCATCCTAATTAACCATTGTCAGGTAGAATTAAAGCAACCAAGAAATTTAACAGAAGCCAAAGACATTCAGTTGGCAGAGACATTTTCATTCTAAGTCTCCAGAATAAGGTTTGTTATTTTCTCAGAGTAATTTTATTGTATGAGGAAGAAAAGAAAGGGTCAGTTTATTTTAACCCAATATTGCCTCCAGCTGGAACAAGAGAAAATTTTGCTCTGCAACAGGATCATAGATATATTCTAAGTAGTTTTATAAATTTCTCACTAATTATATTTTAATTTTAGATGAGATACTCATTAAGAACTGATATATTTATACTTGATGGTCACAACTGAAATTGTCTCAGTATACAATGTGAGTACCAAATGACATTATATTCTCAAACTCTTAAATTTCGTTTGTTTTGTGAACTGACACTTTTAATTGCTTTACACAGGCCAGCATCATATTAATCAGAATCCTAAATACAGTATTTTCTATGAAACTTGATTGTTCTTCTTACATGAATATGTGCATTCTGAGGCATTCTGTCTAATCTCTACCCCACAGTTACCTGGCAATAGCCAGGTAAGCCTGACCCACTATAAAAGGGGCTGCTTACCTACCTTTTCCCTCTCTTACTTTTCTCTTGCTCTCTTGTCCTCTTTATCTCTTGCTTCTTGCTCCTGCTCTGTCCTCTTGCTCCTTTCTCCCTATCTCCCCGTTTCTTTCTCCATTCTCTCTCCATGTGCTCATGGCCAGCCACTGTCCTTCTACCCTCTCTGCCTTTCTCTGTCTCTACTACCTTCTTAACTCCCCTCCACATACCCTGAATAAACTCTATTCTATACTATACCCTTGTGTGGCTGGTTTCACAAACACATACATACTAAGTAACTACTACTGTCAAAAATTTTGGAGGAGATCTTTTTAATGTATTCTAGGCTGGAATTAACCCCTGGGCTCTGATTCCACCTCTCAGTAAGTCCATGAATTAAAGGTATTGTCCTCCACCCTAAGATCCAATTATGTCATTATTCATTTTGACCAGAGAAATAGTGTCTCATATTCTAAAGGAAACTTTGCTGAATCACAGAATGTACTTCTGGAACCCAGCCTACAGAATCATTGTTTTATCACAAGCTACAGTCGAAATTTTGTGAAATTTCTCTTTATGTTCAGCTGTCTAGCCTTTTACTACAGAAAATGTCTACTAAAGCCCACAGATTTGGGTATCATGCACCTATTGCCAACCAATGTATTGATCTTTCTCTCTATAGGAGTGCCCCACACAATGGCAGCTTTTGGTTTGAAACTGTTATTAAATGATTTTGGATGCAGGATTCTAATACAGATTCAAATATGTAGCTAGAGAGTGTCTGTTAGGACCAGCTACGTCTTGACTATCTTCATGCCATGACAATCAATTTCAGAAAATCATGTTGGAAGGATCAGAAGGGAAAAGCTGCCAAGTACATTGGCTGCTCCATCTCCCTCCTCTGGATCTTCTACATATTGATAAAATTCATTTTCTTTGTGTAAAAATTCACCAAAAGGAAGAGCAAAATTGTGACTAGAAAAGAAAATTTTGGATATTGATTTATTGTAGGGACTCATAAAATCAGTGACTCACTCTATGTAACATTGGTGATGTATCTTAAAATCTTCTTTTCTATGCTCATTGCTTAGTCCATTGGCTTGATGATTGACATTTTGTACAGACACAAGCAAAACACACGCAAAGGATTCAACATATCTGCAGCACTCATGGGTCCAGCAGAACTTCCCCGAGTACAGAGCCATCCATAAGTTTCTGCTCCTCTTATCTACTTTTCTGGCTTCCTATAGTTTCTCCTTCATCTTATGAGGCTGTATTTTTCTTTTTTCTAATCACCAGTGAATATCACTACCTTCATTTCTTGGTGTTTCTCATCTTTCAGACCCTTTGTTTTTATGAATCATTGATTGCTTCATTGTATACAGATTTAGTTTGGCCTGGATTTGGAATAAAAATGTAGTCCTACTTTAAGTATAAGAATAATATGTTTTGTGTAGTATTCAATATTTTACTTACGTATCACCCTCAAAATAGCATTAGAGAAAGTTAAGTATGTAGTCTCTTATCTGTGTAAAAATTAATTAAAACGAGGAAGGAATTTTTATCAGCTGGTTGAATTAGCACCCTACATGCTATGATCATATAACAGGTGGCTGACTGAACTCTTCAACTTATAGTTACTAGAATCTTTTAGAGGATAATAGTAAAATAAAATAAGATAAAGACAAAAATTAACACCTTGGAGTTGGACCAGACAAAAACAATAAAATAGCCTAAAACATAAAAATCAAAGATCCACTCAGTACCACATTCAGACATCCCATAAAAAAACACTGAACTGGAAGCTATAACATATACGCATAGGGCTACATCCAGTCCAGTGCAGGCTCTATGCTTATTAGATAGACCTCTGTTAGTTCAAATGTATTTTGATATTTTCTTCATGTCCTCCATCCCCTTTGGGCTTATACCCTTTACGTTAGTTCTATGACTTTCTCAGATGCCTGAGAGAAAGATTTTGATAGAGATATCCCATTTAGAGATGGTATTCCAAGGTTGCTCTCTCTCTGCATAATATATGAATTAGGGCTTTGAGGTTTGTTTGTTTGTTTTTGAATAGCTATGTAATACTCCATTGTTAACCTTACAACTTTATCTTGCCTATATTTCACTTGAGGGCCAACTAGGTTGTTTTCAGCTTCTGCTTATTATGGATGGAGCAACAATGAACATGGCTGATGAAATGTCCTTTTGCTAGGAAATAATGTATCTCTTGTATACTCCAAAGAGTCTTCATGGAGATCTACTCTGAATTTTCTGAGGAACCACCATACTGATTTCAATAGAGACTGTAAAAGTCTACAGTCTTATCAGGAATGGAGGCATGGTCCCACTGTTCTACAAGATCATCAGCAAGAATTGTCACTTGTGTTATTGATCTTAGCTATTTCTGACACATGTAAGATAAAATCTCAAAGTAGTGTTGATTTACATTCCCCTATGGCTATGGACGTTTAACCTTTCCTCAGGGGTTCTACAGCCAATTGAGGTCCACAACTAAGAATTCTGTTTTGATCTGTCCCACATTTTAAAATTGGATTATTCAGTATTTTGATTTCTAGATTCTTGAATGTTTTATATATTTTGGATGTTAATCTTTTAACAGATGTGCAGTTGTTAAAAAAAAAGTCTTTTCCCATTTTGTCAGCTGCTACTTTGTCTACTTCCAGTTTCCTATGGCTTATAGAAGACTTTCTGGTTCACGAAGTGACATTATTAATTATTGATCTTAATGCCTGTACTATGTTGTTCTCCTCAGAAAGTTGTGTCTTAAACCAGTATGCTCAAAGCTCTTCTCTACTTTGTCTTTTATCAGATTCAATGTAACTGATTTTATGTTGAGGTCTTTAATCCACTTGGACTTGAGTTTTGTGTATATGGATTTATTTGCATTCTTGTGTATGGATATATGCAGAGATCTGTGTGATCTACTTGAGACGGTGGCTGGAGGAAGAAAGGAGGCCTAATCAGTTGAGCTGCAGCAATATTATGGATGAAACTTGAGGACTAGATTTGGAGATGTTGAAGAAGAGCTAAAAATCAACAATTAACCTATCTGCTCTTGAAAAGTATAGAAAATACTTTAAAAGGTATAGAAAGTTTTCTCTATGTCCCCTAGAGCTGGGCCAAGGATGTAGGCCAGCTGGTTCTAGAAACTAGCTATCCACAAACAAAAATGCAAGTCATCTGGGTTGTTCAAGGAACTAGCTACACACACAAAAAAAATGCAAGTCATCTGGGTGGTTCCAGGAACTAGCTGACCACAAGATGAATGGTTGAGCAAGGTTGCATTCGTGAGAAAAATGTGTGTACAGGGTGTTTTCCACATGACCGACTGAATTATGGGCTGGGAATTTCTACTATTTTTTATGATATGTTCCCTTGGTTACCCCCTCATCCCCCTGGTTTGTGTTCTTTTTCCCTTTAAGAGTGCTCCTCTCCTCAGGCCACTTTGTCAATTCCTTTGCTCCTGCTTGAGTTATGAGTTGCCCCAGCTGGCTGATTCCTGGATTAAAGCCTCTTGCTGTTTGCATCTAGATCGGTGTCTTGTGAGATTTTGGGGGGCCGTGACATGCCGAGACTTGAGTGAGGGTCTCCCCTCTCAGGGGTCTTTCACTCTGGCCTGAGTTGATTGTCTATTCCCAGAAAATCCTGGTTAATTTTTGCATTTTTATTGTATTTATTGCTTAGGGCTACCCCAGTATTAAATCATCATTGTCTAAGACCATCCCACTGACATAACCTTATTGCCCAAGACCATCTATCTCACTGTCTTTCTCCAGATTAATCTAATTTCTTCTTCTGAGATTATGTTTTTGGTATATATGAAGGCTATTTTCTTCTATGTTGGTTTTGGATCTTGCAATTTTACTGTATCATTTTACTGTGTGACAGTGCTCTAGTAGAATATATAGTGTCTTTTAAGTATATAACCATGTGAACTACAAATATGGATTGTTTGACTTTTTTGTTTCTATTTTTAATCTCTTTATTTTCATTTTCTTGTTTCATGTCAATAGCTAAGTTTTGTAAAATGGATCGAACACCTGATTTAAAAACTGAAACTGCCCCAGTCCACAGGGAATTCAATGAGACCCTAGAGAAGGGGGCAAAAGAATGAAGGGACAAGAGACACAAAGACTGAGAGCAAACCTGGAGTTCTGATCAAGCTCCAAAACTTTAATTTCAGGGGCAGGTTATAAAGACACAGCAAAATGGGAAGTTTAGGCAAGGGTCATTGCTTAGGGCTATCCCAGTATTGAATCATCATTGTCTAAGACCATCCCACTGACATAACCTTATTGCCCAAGACCATCTATCTCACTGTCCTAATGGCTCCCAGGAAATACCAGATGCTCTTTAAGTTCCTGGAGCCTGAGACCTGTGAATGTCCTTTCTTAACCTTGTACTGACTAGGCTTTCCAGAACATCAGGTAATTTCCTGAGGTTCTCTTAGAAGAGCAGGTAATTTCCTGGGTTTGGCTCCTAGCAGAAACACAACTGGGTGTGTTAATATAAGCCTTCAAATCAAGCACACTGGACAAAGAAACAGGTATTTTTCTGGGATTTCAGAGATGCCCTTGTCTACACAATGGTTTCCATGAGAGAAGATGCTATTGAGGGGCCAGTGTGTGTGTGTGTGTGTGTGTGTGTGTGTGTGTGTGTGTGACAGAGAGAGAGAGAGAGAGAGAGAGAGAGAGAGAGAGAGAGCCTGTCTCAAAGAATTAAATAGATAAAATAAAAGTATATATAAAATAAAACAAATATATGAAAATTTAGGGTATGTGCTTTTAAATAATGGAGTAGACTAGAACAATTTGAACATCACTACAGTAACATACAAACAGGAACTAAGACCATATATCAATAGATGACACTATTTAAGTTAAAAAGTTTTTTTTTCAAAACTACCACCAGTGAATTCAAATAGTCCACAGAATGGGAGTAAACTTTCATAACTTTCATTAAACAAGGAGTAAGAGCCATAATTTACAGAGCACTGCAGAAACTAAGTGCTAAAGAAACAAAACTGCCAATGAGGTACAATGAATTGAATAGATTTTCAAAGAAAAGCTACAAATGGCTAGTAATTTTTAATAGTATTCCACACACTCCTCTTCATGGATGAAAATTAAAGTTATTTAATGATACTACTTCACTCCAATCAGAATGTTTCTATAAGGATATATGACAATAAATTTTGGTAGGATATAGAGAAAGAGAAAAACTTATTTACTATTGGGGAGAGTACAATTTAATACATCCATTACTTAAATCACTGTTTAGTTTCCTCACAAAATTAAAAAATAGACAAATTATATGACTAATTTTTTTCAATTTCTGGGCATGTATGCAGAGGACCTACATGTTACTATAGAGATCCTTGTAAATCTTTGTATACAGCTGCTCTTTTCCTTATAGTAAGGAAATGAAACCCACATAGAAATCCATAAGATATTTATAGATTTCTATAAGTATTATGGCAGGAATCTAAATCTTAGGCTAGAACAAAGAAGTAATTATAGGCAGAAATCTAAATCTTAAGCTAGAACAGAGAAGTAGGCTTCAGGCATGAAAATGACTTTGGGCTGGGACAGGGAAGTTGGCCCCGATATTTTGGTCATCCTTCTAAGCCCTTAGAAACAGTGATCACGAGAGTGTTCATAGAACTTTGTTTATTGCCTTGCATGTTCTTTGACTATTTATGTTTTTTGTTTTGCTTGTTCCTTGACTATTTGCATTTATTATATTGCTAGTTCCTCAACCTAGAACTGACATTAATACTTGCATGTAATTTAAACATTATAAAGGCAAAGGAGGAGGAGCAGGGATGGAATAAGAGGCTAATGAAGGGGTAGGGAGATGTCATCTGAAATGTAAATAAATAAAATATTGAATAAAAATCTATAAAGAGATGATTCATTAATTAAAATTTGCCTCATTATGTAATAGAATGTTATTTAGCTTTAATTAAAATGAAAACACAAAATCTACAGGAATATGGTATACAAGTAAGGTCACCCAAATGCAGAAAAAAAAAACCCTGCACATTCTTCATTATATGCAGCCCCTAGCCTATGATGTTTACATATATATATATATATATATATATATATATATATATATATATACAGCTGTGACAGTGGGTGAAAGAAAATATTAAGTGATGAAGGAGAAAATTCAAGTGTGACATGAAATAGTATAGAAAGATAGTTATTTTTACTAGTTTCAAAACAGTTTGATTGCTTTTTCCTTTTTCTGTGTTGGTCAAAGGCATTAAATGTTACTGACAGTGAAACTGTAAAACCCTAAACAAAGATTCATGGCTTTACAATAGTGACTTTACCAATGCACAGAAATTCATTAAGAAATGTAAAGTTGAGATTGTCCAAGTGTTATACTGAATGGCTGCTTTGACCTAGCTGTGTGATGTTTTTCCTTTTATGTTCACTACTTTAAAATAATTTACATTTTTAAAATAACTTTAATTATGACTGACTTCATTCAGTCATTCCAGCCGACTTCATTCCAGCGATAAAAAGATGGTTCAACACATACTCATCAGGTACTTCTCCACATGAATAGACTCAGCTGAAACTCTATGGCTATCTCATTGGAAAAGACTTTGATTGCATACTGCATCTCTTCAGAATAAAAGTCATGGAGAAGTTAGAGGTGAATGATAGTGCCTCAACATAATAAAAGATACATGTGATAAACTTATAGCCAACATAATACTAAACATGGTAAAACTGATACATCCCCAATATTATCAAGAGTAAGTGAATAGTTTTCACTCCGTCTAGTCGTGTTCAACAGTGTTTGAACTGAAGCTAATGTGTTAATGAAGTAAGAAAAGTTAATGAAATAAAAGAATACAAACAGAAAGCTAGAAGCATATTTATTTTTACATAATACTATTAAGACATATTGATATGTATTAAGTATTCTATATTTAAGGGCCACAAAGGTCTCTGGTAAAAATTATTATAGATGACAAACTACAGTTGATTAATTATAGAATTAACACTCATATCAGTCACCATATTATACATCAGTAACAAGTGTGTGTATGCATTTGAAAGACATATATATTTATATATGTATATGTGTGTATAATATATATGTATTTGTGTATGTATATGTATGTGTATTTATATGTATGTGTGTATGTGTATATGTATATACAAATTATAACAATTATATGTATACATATAGACAGAGACAGAAGAGAGTGACATTAGAGAGTCACAGAAGAGTGAGTGATAGTGGGAAAGAAGTCATCTAATACAGTTGTTCTCAATTTTCCTAATACTGATACAATTTTATATAGTTCATGTTGTCATGACCTCAACCTCAAAATTATTTTTCTTGCTACTTCATAACTGTCATGTCAATACTGTTTTGAAACACAGTGTAAATATCTGATATGCATAGTATCTAATATGTGCCTCCTTCTACACAAGTTGAGAACCACTGACCTACTGTATCTCATTCTGTTTTCCACTTATCTATGCATCAAGACTGATGTCAAAATGTAGATTGTGATTTTCATCAAGGGCAGAACAGAAGTAGGCAGTACTGTTCAGGTAAAACAAGTAAAAACAAGGAATCCACTGAAGAGTTTAGAGAATAGATATGAGCATAGAAATTAAATAACAGTAGAGAACAGAGACTGCAAAGAATAGCATTGGCAATCATAGATACTGGGATAGTTTCAAGGAGCTGCCCAGGGTCAGGACTCAAGACTCAGTATCCACAATGACCACCTCCAATTTTGTTTAACACACTGAAATTTCAATGAGCTACCTCAATTGAGCCTCAACTGGGGTATAACCTCAAAAATGCGTATCTTTTAGGAGATATAATATATTTGAACAATATAAATAAAGAAAATGTGCTCTCACAGAGAGTAAGGTAGACATGAGAATGGAACACAAGAAAATTATTTGAACTGTAGAAGACAAAGGATAAAAATGGACATATTTTGTTTAAAATTATTCTAAAGAAAATAATAAGGATTCTAGAGTCATGTGTCAATGGTCAAGCATGCACATTAGGATTCTGGATGAGTTGAAGTTGTCTAAATGTTCATCTCTGTAGCATTTGGGAGTAGGACACAGAGTATATAGGGCATAGTGTCATATATTTCATTTGAGAGGAGCATAGAGCAAGAAAATGGAGGACAGAAATGATGAATAATGGGATGAAGTTTAGGAAATGACTACTAAAGTATTTTCTTAAATACAGAAGTTCCAAAAGACTTCACAGGAAAGTTTAGTGACACAATAGAGATGAAAAACTATCTGGAAAGTAAGAGTTAATCAATATAAGGTGACATTCTTAAATTATACAGTCAGAAAGAAGATGGATATGAATATTGTTTTGAAAATGCTTCTAGCACATCTCTGAATAATTTATGACACAGATATTGGTCTATAGTACAAATTACTGACCAAGCTTTAGGGATTATGTTGTATAAATACCACCTGCTATTGACTCAAGTCTTGCCCATAGTTTGGTGTAGACATAGTGGTAGCTCTTAATATACCAAGGGTCTTTTCAGGCATATGGTGTCAGATTTAGAACCTTGTGATATGTCTTAGCACAACCTTGAAAATTTCCTCACCTCAAGTCTCATTATTTTCTATAATTAATGTTCTGTAATATCAAGAATGTAACAGAAAAGGTGTGCCATGCTGTGCTCAAATCTGTCTTCCTGGGCAACAGTATAGGAATGTCTACATTGGCAGAAAATATTGACACATCATTGTCTTCTCAGTCTTACATCAAAACGTCCACATGTTTAGACTGACAAATTAGGAACTCAAGTACTTTTGCTGTGGTTGGATTTCTTGGTTGTGCAGATACCCCAAGATGCTTATTATGATCACAATTCTTTCAAAGCACAAAGTTTTACAGCTTCTTGGATCCTGAGGCCATGCTGGCTAACTTTTATAGTGCTAGTGAATGCTACATAGATTTAGCAGTGAGAAAAGTCATCAGTAATCTTACCAAGTGCTAGATCCTGCATACTTCAGTACTAACCTGCCAAGCAAGACGTTATGATGTAATTCATCATTCATCAGTGTAATAGTGACTTAAGTGGTAGTGAGTAGTTAAATGTTTCCTGAACCTATTTTAGACTTCCACATGACCAAATTTCATGAGTAGCACTGTAATATTGGGCAAATATCTATGACTTGAACAATTAGCATTATGCTAGTACCTGCTATCATTATTTTGCTCAATAATCATGCTGCCAAATTGTCTCTTACCTATTTTTTATACCCATAGACCTATGCTACTCTCAACCTAGGTCAGCGAATTTTTTTTTCATTAGGCAGAAGTAAATGGAGTGATACACAAGCAGTCAGTGTATTGAGAATAAGAGGCTATGAGTAATCATCCTGAAATGGGATTTTTTTCCATAGACTTCTTCCGTCTACTCCAAAGCACAGTTTTAAAATAAAATAAATTTTTATTGTATTTTAATTAATTGAGGTTTCTTAATGAATGTTATGTTTCATGCATGACACAACTTAACAATCTTGGTATATCAAATCTCTTTTAGTTGTTTTCTATAGGTGTAAAAGATACATGAAAGAACAATTTGATGGGGAATTTATTTTAACATGTACTTGAATGCATGCTAAGGAGACAGCTGTTTTATAAACAGGTTCTTGTTTTTATTTTTAAAACAATGTTTTCATGCTATCATAAATTAATTTTTATTACATTATACTGCATTCTCATGGTCTCTCTGATAATTGTAATAACATATTTTTACTTTTATTACTTGTTCCCTAGTTATTCTTTTCATATATGATTATTTCTTCTGCTTAGAATGCCAAAATGAGGCAGAGTAGTTGTTTCAATACTAAAAAATAAATTGAGGACAATTGAGATCAATGTCAATAACTTGTAATGTTTAGGGTCAAAAAGTCTCTAGATTGTTAGATCCTATTAATGAAGATGCCATATATTCATAGAGTATAGAGAAATGAGGTGGTTGCCACCATGAAGCTCCATCCCTTCTGTTTAGTTTTTACAATGCTGAAACTAATAGTAAATCTTACCCAGTTGTGACCCCTGAGAGCTATAACAGCAACAAATATGGTGCAATAGTGCCATGAACATGATGGGGGCAACCATCCACTTTATGATTGAATTGAAGGCCTACTTCACAAGACTAAACCCACGCTGGCAGCTGAATCAAGGTCAAGACTATGTAGCTAAAGGATACTCAGGAAAGAAATTAATACTCTTTTTACTGCTAAGTAGATAGAGTAATAAACTGATACCTAAGTTCTTACCATTATACTGAGGGATTATCTATATCTCTGAAACCTTATCAAAGAAGCATCTTTTCTTGCAGTCTATGATGATTATTAGAGAGTCCCATCATAACTCAACATGCTACAAATAAGTGACTCAGTTTGATTCATCTAAAAATGAGACATCTGTATCATATCTCTTTCTTCTCAAGACTCAATGATCATCACGGCAGAAGAGGCAGAAAGTATAGAAGTACCAGAAGTTGTAGGTGACTTGAAGGAAACTTTACAAGGATTTTTAGACAGAGCAGGATACTTGCTTATATGAATTTACTAGTTACATCACTATGCACAAAACCTGCACAAGATGAAGCTAGAAAATCTCAGCAGATTGGAGGCTGCCAGCATGCCCCACCACTCAGGCTTGAGCTGCTTCCCTCTCCCACAGTGCTGGTTATTATGAAGTCAGAGTCTGTACACTGAGCTCACTATGCTGCAGAACAAAAGCCAGGTGAGTATTTTATATTTCAAGAGTGAGCTGCAGAGCCAGCGAACAAGAGGTTTATGTTCGATGGTAAGAATCGTGGGTAGAAACTGATCCATATAACAGAAAATGCACAAGAATATTTTATGTCTAAGAGAATGATAAAATTGTTTCTATCCCATGTGCATTCCTGCTCATTATTACTCTAATATAAATTTCCCATGGAGGATAACTGTGGCAAACACAAAAGTAACTTAGCCAAACTCTGAAGATACTTTTGTAATAAGTCAATGTGATAACTCATCTTACCTTATATGGTATGGAATATGACTATTTTAGATGACTTTATCATGGTTCCCGACCATTCTAAACATTACAATGGAACTATTAAAAACATACTACCATGGGAAGATGCAAGATGTGAATCTGTTGTTAGTGTAAAATGTATTCTTATGTGACAGTATATTTATGAGTTAGAGAGGCAGCTGTGTCTGTGGTGAATAATCTCTCATATGGAAGCTGGTTTGAAACTTCCCTCTTTAACTTTGCAAAGTAAAACTGAAGAAAAGTTACAGTATGAGTATTAGACTAGGGGCTGCTGAGATATCTTAGTGGTTAAGACCACTGACTGCTCTTCCAGAGGTACTGAGTTCAATTCCAAGCAACCACATCGTGGCTCATAACTATCTGTTATGGGATCTGATGCCCTCTTCTTGTCTGTCTGAAGACAGCTACAGTGTACTCATATACATGAAACAAATAAAAATAATAAGTTTTTTAAAATGAGTATCAGGCTAGAACCAAATGTTCTTGTGTTATCTCCCTTGGTTTAGTCATACTCTAATGTTAGACATAACCTAATGCCATGCCTTCCCTCAGTGTTTACATTGTTGCTAGTAGAACATAGGCCTTTGTAAATGGGGGTCTGGGTTCTACCCCTCATCTACATGCATCTCTAAATCTAGTTCTTTTTTCAGTTTGGACAATGTTTCTATTTTCACATTTTTTCAGATATCTTTATGTATGTCTAAGACGTATCACCTCTTCGAGTGAATTACAAATTTTATTATAATGAGTTTATCAATATAAGAAGTAGAAAGTCTATACAGAATTTTAAATAAAATATTTGTGACTCGATTTTCTTATCATGCTAAGTCAGCACATATTGGTTTTTCATGATGCACTTTGTACAGAGTAATAGTATTAGTAATTCATCTGTACTTAAAAGTATATCCTTCACCAATCAGTGAAAATAATACATATTTCTGGGGACATTATAAACACCAAATCTATCTTGTGCTTGTGAAATGCAACTGGGAGGTGAGACAATTTTTTATCAGGTCAGATCATACTTAGAACACTACATTTTGGTAAAATCTCAAAAACTTTATTTGAACCTATCATTTGCCCTTTAAGTAATTTTTTACTTCAAAATGAAAACATATTTTTGAAAAGATTTATTTTCTATTTTGATTTGTTTTTTGGTACAGGAATGATTTTCCTATATGCATGTATGTGCACTATGAGAATGTAGTACCTTCAGAGAACATAAGAGAGCATATGAATGTCCTGGAACTGAATTTAGAGGAAGTTTTGGGGTGTTGGGAGCATAACTCAGGTTCTCCGCAACAGCAGCAAGTGTTCTTTACGATTTAACCATCACTCTAGACCTGACAAATGAAAGCTTTCTACAGCCAAAAGTATACTATAAACAAAATATCAGGTGGAGAACACAGACTGCATAGAAAGCTAGAATATGTCAGAGACCAACTTGTATGACTGTGACTAGAGATTGAGGTTACTGTATTTTCACCACATAAGCGAAGTACAAGACCTTCCATGAGCTTTGTTGTAATAAAAAAACTTTTGGATTTCCAGAGGTACTTTTTCTTTTCATTTATAATTTTAAGTCTTGAAAGTTGAAGCCACTGTCCACATCAGACAGTTATAAACATCAAAGAGGTAGCAAACTATGAGGATAATATTGACTCATAAATTCTTAACACTGTAGGCTCCTTTGCATTTAATTAATAAAAATTTTCATTTTCCATTTCTTTTAAGGTTCTGAATGCAAAGATAACGAGTATAGTAGAAACAGTAGAAAATAAAATGAAGTCTAACTTGTAATCCATAGAAACCAAAAAATCTAAGACTGAGTATGGAGATGGGGTCCCCATCATGGACTAGGGCAAGATACAATGGAAATTAGGGAACACTCTGGGTCTGTGATGTCTACACTGAGGAGTCTTCTGGACAAAGAAGGAAGGCATCTGTCATAACACGGTCCATGAGGTCAGTGAACATTGATTCAATGTGATCAGTGTGAGAACTTTTGAAGCAGAGAAATTGAGGATTGCAACTTAAACGTTTCTTGAGAGGAAATGAGCACATATGAGTCAGTGTAAGATGAATAAGTTCCTGATTGACTGACTCTGCAGAGTCACTAGGACATGTTGTTATTTCTGGCTGATATATCAGTGAATATAAGAGACTGAAAGAACATAGAAGATGGTCAGCCATGATTGAGGGTTTGGACACATGCAAAGCAATGTTTATTTTCTATTTTACTGAATGGCAAAGGCCTGTGTTCAGTGTTAAGAAATTAATCAGGACTAGTATTGGTCTTTAGGTGTTATGTTGATTCAAACTATAAAACATGATTGGGTAAGAAAAGCTGAAGAATTTGAATGATACAGATTGATATACATGCAATAAAAATAAGTTTTAAAATTATAATTTCCATTATATTTTAACTGTTCTCAAAATAAGATAAACTTAACATTTACCTGTGAGGATATTACATTTCACTATGTAGTTTTTGGTACATGGTTATCTCAGTGAAACCTATCTTTCTGGCCAGGGGCAGCTACCCATTCCTATTATTGCTGAGATGACATACAATTTCCTCAGATCAGAACTGGTATGTAGAATTCTATTTTGTGCTTATCAGGTAATAGATCATGGGTTACCACTGAGCATGTGTGTATGGTTTGCTGGAGAATGCTCTCCTATCTACTGGATGATGTAAAAAGTCAACTTGTTTGTGTTGCTTTTCTTTTCATTTTAAGATTTATTTATTTATTTATTTACTTATTTATTTATTTATTATGTACACAGTATTCTGCCTTCCTGTATGCCAGCCTGCCAAAAGAGGGTACTTGTGGTGAATGATTAGATCGCATGTGGGCACAGGCATCTTTTGGACAGAGTTGTGGGTCCCACATGTCTTTCACTCCAGGCAGCTCAGGGAGGGGCAGAGGCATGGGATCTTTGGCTGAGTTAGTTCCATGTAGCACTAGGTGGGCGCGGTGGTGCCCCACCCAGTGTGGGGAGTTCTCACTCAGTCTGAAGCTCTTGGATAGAGACTCCTGGGCAAGAAAGCTTGTGGGTATTGACTGGTCTCAGACTCCTGGGCTCCCAGGCCAGCTGGACACTGAAAAAGAGTTGAAACTAGGGGCATGCCAGCTGAACCAGCCCACAGATGAGAGGGGCTAGAGGAAGAGCTCTGGTGGCACTCGGTGGGGTGAGACTCTTGGTTCGTTACTCACTAAGCAGGGTCAGCTAGCTTGGTTGAAGTGGCGGCCTCCATGACAGGAACATAGAGAAGTCCTCCAGGGGGTGGTAAGTTAGGTGTGGTGGCTGTGGCCACATCAGCTCATTAAAGGCCTTCGCTGAGGTTCCCCACAGCGGACCCCAGAAGACCTGAGGAAGTCTTCATTTTCCACAGGCTTTGTTTTCATTCATGATGGATGGTAGTTGAATCTGGATGTACCCCTGTGAAACTCAGGGCATACCTGAGTTAAATAGAGAGGGAGAAAGGAGGAGGGTCTGGTAAAGAATTCTTAATTGGTTATGCCCTCTGGCCTTCAGGTATCTCATTAGTACGTAAATCTCTTGAGGCTGAGGCATGTAGTCATGCCCTCTACCTGTGCTGGGTGACACAAACCTCTCTTAGGGAGGGGCTGTATTGCTCTAGGTGACTGAAAATCATGGGTCAATGGTGTGTCAGGAGTCTGGGGTCTGGGAGTGTGGCTGAACACCTACCGTTGTCCCACTAGTGTCTGGAGTTCGAGATTTGTACCCAGCCAGGAACAAAGCTATCCTTTCACAGCCCCACAGATACTAAATCTTATTTTATATGGCTATGAGCCACCATGTGATTGCTGGAAACTTAACTGAGAACCTCTAGAAGACCAATCAACACTCTTAATCTCTGAGCCATCTCATTCTTAAAAATGTGATTACTGGTTCCTAGTCCAATTCTCCCTCCCATCTTTGCACATCTCATGGTGTGAATGTTCAGGTTTGTGTAGTCAGCCATCATATGCTGAGACATCATACAAGTGGCTTCCCCCAACATTTCTAGCAGAGGCAGTATGGTATCAGTATGGTATCAGATATTTGTCCCTCTGACTATTAGAATCTTTCTACCGAATGAGCTGTGAGTGCAGGAGTTGTGTTGTAGGTGGTACAACTGGTGGTACAAAATGGGAGCAATATTCCAGATTGTGAAGTCCTGGGTTTTTTTTTTTTTTTTTTGTATGTTGATTAGTTTTCTGCCTTTAGATTTGTTGTGATTTTGTCATGATCTCCTTGTTTTGTAATGAGAACTTCCTATCTTTAGAAATTAGAGGTACACACAATGAAAGAATGTCGCAATAGGAGAAAATATTCTTCCTCTGAGAAGAGCCTCCTGAAGTGTTTATCTGTTGCTAAATGGTCAACACTGAAATAGTATACATGCATACATGCAAGTAACATTTTGCAGATATATTTATGTCTATAAGTCCACAAATATATACATATATTTGTAGCAACAGTTAAAGAAAATAAACCAGAGACCAACACTTTGAGAGGAAGTAGGTGTTTGCATTCTTGGAGGCACTGGATTGAAGAAAGGTGCAACTGTATTTTAATTTAAAAAATTAAACAGATTGAAATACACCTTATAAAAATACCTCCTGTAACACAAATTACATTGTAATTATGCAATATGTTCCTTAGAAAAAATTTAATATTGAATAGAATGTTGTGGGGGGGGGAATTAATGTAATTACTGCTGTGTAAAGTTATGTTTGCTCCACTTCAGAAGATGTGACCTATTTTCAAATGTTTACAGTGACATTCACAGTCATCGAAGGCCTGCGATTCCTGGTTTAATTACAAGGGTGTCCATGTTTGGTATTTTCAACATTTTTTCTTTGACTCATATTGATTTTTATTTTGTAAATTTCCTATGTTTCATTAGCTCACAAATGCACATGTTTCTTTAAGGCATTTTCATATGTATCACACCGTTCTCCTATTTGTCTGTTCAGTTTATATGGTGCCATATCCATTATTCCTTCTTTCACTTACACGTATTCTTTTACCGTCTTCATCTCATTCTCAGTAACCCTTATGGATTCCTTTAAATATCCTCTATACACACTCAATCCCACATAAACACACATTTCTCAATGAAAAGCTATTAAATAACACATAGAACAGGGCTACAGGACTTTCTCAACTTGGAATATATCACTTAACAGAGTAAATTCTATTTCTGCTGCAGCCATTCTGTAGATTGTTTTACAGTTGCAGTACAAGGGGAAGGGGAGGCTGTAACTTTCTGGTACATCCTACAGTATTATATAATTTCCTCCTGTATTTAAACTTCTTCAGATCCCAGCATTCACTATCAATTCTTCTCCAGTTCTTGATATTCCAGTTGAGAGCCTCAAAGTTGACGACTTTGAAGGGAAACAGTGCCATTTCCTATGGATGCATGGTTGAGCCTGGTGCTGATTCAAAGCTCCACTGTCTGCTTCTCTAAGAAGATGTCATCCAATATTAAAAAGATTTAGAGACACCACATTTCACAGGAATAGAAATATTCTATTTCTGAGAGTTTCCTTTTGTTACACTGCACTGATGGCCTGCCTGGTGCATTGCCTTCTTTCTTACCATATTCATTCTCAGCTTCTGAATTGTGCGTGATTTATTATTGCATATTTCAATGGAGTCACTGAACATTTTAGCAGTGGTTATTGAGAGCCTCAAAGTTGACGACTTTGAAGGGAAACAGTGCCATTTCCTATGGATGCATGGTTGAGCCTGGTGCTGATTCAAAGCTCCACTGTCTGCTTCTCTA
>JANHMN010000524.1:0-18937 GCA_030674055.1 Rhabdomys pumilio
AAGAATTTTGCAACAGTCCTCTGGAAAGACCCATTAACTGGAACCTGAAATGGGCCAGGTCCAGTGCTTACCTGGGGAAGAGGTTCCGTTTGCATATATTTCCAAACTGCAGATGCTGCCCGTTGGCTGCCAGAAAGACTGATTAAACAAATAGACAACAATAACAAATCCAGGGAGGAGAAGCCCCCTGAGAAGCATATTTTTTCTTTGCAGGAAACATGAGGATGCTTCACAATTGCCTTCAAACTGAAACAGATCAACAAGCAAACCTGACTTGGGAAGTTCTCAATGCTGAAGGAGACATCATCACCTGAATCTGCAGGGTGGCTCTCTTGGACTCTTGATTTCTTGACTTACAATTTAGTGGTGTACATTGTTTAAACCCACTACCACAGTTATTATAGTTGTTTTTTGGGTTTGAGATTGATTGAGCAGGGAGAGGAAATTTCCTTACTTGTTTTGTTAAGATCAAAGCTATGATCAGTTCTGTATTTCTGTATGTTGCACTTTAAAAAGAGTGTTGCTGTTATACCGACTATTTAGGCATTAAGTCTCTTGTCTCTCGGGTTTCTGCTGTTCAACAGACTGATGGCTTTTGTATGGCAACAGATAGATGCTATTCAAATGAAAACCATACAGGTCCATTATTATAGTCTGGAAGTAGGGGACTCTGAAACATCTGTCATCAAGACTGACGTGGATTAACCCCTAACTTACATGCTAAGCCAGATAGTCAATATTGGGTAAGAGAACATATTAAGACTCTTGCCCCTAAAAGAAGGGAGGCCTCACCATCCTAAGACAGGAGCTCAACCAATGGCTGTTTTGTATCCAAGGACAGGAAAGGGAGGCTGGGGTCCTTTGTTCCAACCTCAGACAGGCAGAGTTTCCGTAAATTTTCCCAGCCTTCCCTTTTGAAAAAATAATTAAAAAGGGGGACCTGTTGGGAGCTGACTTTTAACAGAAAGCAGTTAGAAAGCAGCTATCCATGCCTGTAAGGTGCACGTGTACCCACGCCTGCAAGACCTATGTCATATCCATGCCCCTACAACTGGTGTAGCAAAAGTATATAAATACCCCAAATTTACTTTCAATAAAAGAGACTGGATCAGAACCTCTGTCTTGTCTCTATTCCTAGCATTTCTTCCCCTTATCCCCACTCTCTCTCCCTCTAGACCCTGACCTGAAGACCAGAGCGGTAGTTTGAGGTGGACAGTGGTGGCATACCCTTTAATCCCAGCCCTGGAGAGGCCAAGCCAGGCAGAGCAGAGCAAGTCACAACATATTTTGTTATAGTAACTATTAAGTCTTTTGTCTCAAGCCAGGTAGAGTAGAGCCAGTTGCAACAGATTTGTATATTTTTATTAAATTTTCCTTATATATCTTAATATTTATTTCTAGTATTTTAACATGTCTTCAAATTTATTAAATATTTTTTCAGGGCAATATTCAATTTCATCAAATATTTTCCTTAAATCACATTCAATTTCAGAAGAAATTTTGTTCCTCAGAAATTTTTATTTTCTTAAGAATATGTTTTAAAACAATTTCAATTTTTTATACAAATTTCAATGTAGTTTTCATCGTTTTAATTGAATTTCACATGTATGTTTTGGTTTTCTCTTCCAATTTTCAATATCTTAATGTCTATCCCTACATTTTTAAAATTATCTTCAATTTTATCAAACATTTTTTATGCATATAATCAATTTTATCACAGATTTTTCGAAAATCACATTCATTTTCTAGCAGCATTTTTCATTGTTCAATGTAAAGTTTCTTAAGAAGCTTGAATTATTTTAAATTTTTTATACATTTTTCAGTATTTTTCCTCAATTTATCAATTTTATCAGTATAATTTAAATTTTCACAAAATTTTTATGAATTTTCTAATTAGTCATCACTAGGTTTTTCTACAAAGTCTTCAATTTCAAGATTTTTCATGCAAATATTCAATTTTATTAGAAATTGTATTTTCAGAATCACAAAATTATAAGAGATTTTTTCCTTGTCCAACTTAAACTTTCATAAGAATTTTGAATTATGATTCTATTTTTTCATGCAAATATCAGTTTTATCAAATTTTTTCCTGAAATTACATTCAATTTCATAAGAGATTTTGTTTTAGTCCATTTTCAATTCTTTTAAGTATTTTTGTTCTCCTTTTTTTTTAATTTTTGGTTATTTGAGACAGGATTTCTCTGTGTAGTCCTGGCTGTCCTGGAACTCACTCTGTAGACCAGGCTGGCCTTGACCTCAGAAATCTAACTGCCTCTGCCTCCCAAGTGCTGGGATTAAAGGTGTGTGCCACCACTGCCCGGCTTTTTAAGTATTTTTAATTAATTTCAATTTTTCATGCATTTTTTTGGTATTTGACCTCAATTTAATCATGTCTTCATTATAATTTGTATTTTTTCATCAAATTTTTATACAAAACATTCCTAGGTTTTTTAACAAAGACTTAAATTTCATCAAACATTTTTCCATGCAAATATTCAATTTTATTAGAGATTATTCTAAAAATCACATTTATTTCATGCTAGATTTTGTCCTGGTGAAGAGTTAATTTCTTAAAAATTTTGAATTATTTTCAAATTTTGGTCACATGTTTTTGTATTTGTCCTCAATTTAATTAATTTTCAATATAAGTTGTAGTTTTGCAAAAAAATTAGTAATTTTTTTTATTTTTATTGCTAGGTTTTTCAACACTCCTCAATTTCTTTATTTTTCCATGCAAATATTCAATATTATTAGAGATTGTTTTAAAAATTCACAATCAATTACATAAGAAAATTTATTCTTGTCTAACAAACTTTCTTAAAAATTTTTAATTAAGAATCCATTTTTCATGTTTTTTAGTTTTCATAGTTTATCAATTTTTCCATATAATTTGTATATTTTTATCAAATTTTCAGAATTAATATTCATAATTATCTCTAGTTTTTTAAAAATGTCTTCAATTTTATCAAATATGTTTTCATGTAAATATTCAGTTTTATCAGAGATTTTTTTCTTAAATCACATTCAATTTTACAAGATATATTGTCCTTGTTCATCCTTACTTTTCTTAATACTATTTAATCAAGTTTTAAATTTTTCATCCATTTTCTGGTAAATGTCCTCAATTTAATCACACATTTTCTAAATAATTTGTATTTTTTCATCAAATTTTCATTAATTTTCTTATAAAACTTTGCTAGGTTTTAGACAAAGTCTTAAATTTCATCAAATATTTTTTCATGCAAACATAAAATTGTATTAGAAAATTTTCAAAAAATGACATTCATTTCATAGTAAAATTTGTCCTGGTCAAATGTAAAATTCTTAAGAATTTCGGATTATTTTAAATTTTTTTCACATATTTTTTGTTATTTGTCTTTAATTTAATAAAATTTCGATCATAATTTGTATTTTAAATTTTTTTTCATTAATTTTCTTATTTTTATACTAGGTGTTTCAACGAAGTCTTCAATGTCTTGATTTTTCCATATAAATATTCAACTTTATGAGAGATTGTTTTGAAAATCACCAGAAATTTTACAAGACATTTTGTCCTTGTCCAACTTAAACTTTCTTAAGTATTTTGAAATAAAATTCATTTTTTTTTTTTGCGACAGGGTTTCTCTATATAGCCTTGGCTGTCCTGGAACTCACTCTGTAGACCAGTCTGGCCTCAAACTCAGAAATTCCCCTGCCTCTGCCTCCCAAGTGCTGGGATTAAAGGCATGAACCACCACCACCTGGCAAGATTCAGTTTTTTATGTTTTTGTATTTTCATAAAGTAATCAATTTTTTTCTATAAAATTTGTATATTTTTAAAAAGTTTTCAGTATTTTTATTCATATTTCTTTCTAGTTTTTAAACAGTGTGTTCAATTTTATCAAATAATTTTCCATACAGATGTTCAGTTTTATCAGAAATTTTCCTTGAATCACGTTCAATTGCATAAGAGAATTTTTTCCTTGTCCATCTTCACTTTTCTTGAGAATTTTTAATTAAGTTTCAATTTTTTTCATATGTATTTTGTTAATTGTCCTCTATTTAATCAAATATTTTCATATATTTTACTTTTTCATCAAATTTTCATTGATTTTCTTACAAAAATTTACTAGGTTTTTCAACAATCTTCAGTTTCATCAAACATTTTTCCATGCAAGTATTCAATTTTATTAGAGATTATTTTAAAAATCACATTCATTTCATAGTAGACTTTGTCCTTGTCCAAAGTAAACTCTCTTGATTTCTGAATTATTTTCTATTTTTTTTTTTACAGGTTTTGGTATTTCTCCGTAATTT
This sequence comes from Rhabdomys pumilio, assembly GCA_030674055.1. NCBI lineage: Eukaryota > Metazoa > Chordata > Mammalia > Rodentia > Muridae > Rhabdomys > Rhabdomys pumilio. Next base: position 4,297 of record JANHMN010000524.1, read on the forward strand.
ATAAATTTTTTTCAATATATTTTGTATTTTTATATCAAATTTTCATTAATTTTCTTACAAAACATGGCTAGGTATTTAAATAAAGTCTTCAATTTGGTCTAACATTTTTCCATACAAGTATTTGTTTTTATTAGAGATCATTCTAAAAGTTACATTTATTTCATAGTAGAATATGTCCTGGTCAAACGTAAACTTTCTTAAGAATTTTAAAGTATTTTCAATGTTTTCACACATTTTTTGCTATTAACCTCAATTTCATCAAATTTTTTCCATGCAATTTGTACTTTTTCAAAAAATTTCTCTTCATTTTCTTATTTTTATTGCTAGTTTTTTTCGACAGTCTTCAATTTCTTGATTTTTCCATGCAAATATTCAATTTTATATTAGATTATTTTAAAAATCAAGAAATTTCATAAGGAATTTTGTGCTTGACCAACTTAAACTTTCTTAAGAAGTTTGAATTATAATTATCATGTTTTTGTAGATTTATCAAGTTAATCAATTTTTTCCATAAAAATTGTATATAATTTATCAAATTTTCAGTATTCATATTAATATTTATCTCTAGTTTTTAACAACGTCTTCAATATTATTAAATATGTTTACATTCAAATATTCAGTTTTCTTGGTGATTTCCTTAAATCACATTGAATTTCATAAGAGATTTTGACTTTGGCCAATACCCCTTAGATTGGTTAAGGTTGGGGTCTGAGGTCAGGTCAGAGGAGATTTTGTCCTTGTTTAATATAAGCTCTCTTAAAATTTTTAAATTATTTTCAATTTTCATACATTTTTCAATATTTCTCAATTTATCAACTTTTTTCATATGTGTGTTTTATCAAAAACTTTTCATTAATTTTCTTTTTATTTATCACTATATTCTTCAGCAAAGTCTTCAAATTCGTCAAACGTTTTTCCATGCAAGCATTCAATTTTATTAATTTTTTCCATATTATTTGTATTTTTTCAATGATTTTTTATTAATTTTTAAAATTTTTATTGCTAGGTTTTTTGACAGTCTTCAGTTTCTTGGTTTTTCCACGCAAATAATCAATATCATCAGAGATAGTTTTATAAATCACATTCAATTTATTCAAGATTTATCTTTGTCCAATTTAAACTTTCTTTTTTGTTTTTTGGTTTTTTTTTGTTTTTTGTTTTTGTTTTTTGTTTTTGATTTTTGAGACAGGGTTTCTCTGTGTAGCCCTGGCTGTTCTGGTACTCACTCAATAGACCAGGCTGGCCTCAAACTCAGAAATTATCCTGCCTCTGCCTACAATTTAAACTTTGTTAAGAATTTTGAATTAAGATTCAATTTTTTTTGTTTTTGTAGTTTTCCTCAAGTTAATCAATGTTTTCCATATAATTTGTATATATTTATCAAATTTCACCTATTTATCTTAATATTTATCTTTAGTTTTTTAACAATGACTTCAATTTTATCAAATATATTTCCATGCAAATATATCCTAGATTTGTTTTGAATCACATTCAATTTCATAACTAAATTTGTTCTTGTACACTTTTCATTTTCTTGAGAATTTTTAATTTTTTCAATTGTTTTAATACAGTTTTTGGTAATTGTCCTCAATTTAATCAAATTATTTCATATCTTATGTATTTTTCATCAGATTTTCATTAATTTTCTTACAAAACATTACTAGGTTTTTCAAAAAAGTCTTGAATTTTACCAAACATTTTTCAATGTAGCCTCTAATTCAGTAAGAAAAATTAAAATATTCTAAAATAATTCCTAAAAAAATTGACAATTGATATGGAAGAAATTGCTTCTGAAATTGAATGTGATTTAAAGAAAATTTCTGCCAAAATTGAATATGTTCATGGGAAAACCTGTTTGATAATTTTGAAGACATTGTTGATAAAAGTGATAAAATATTACAATATTTATAGAAAATTTTCAGGGAAACTGTATAAAGCACATAAGGAATATTTGATTAATAGGGTGACAAAGAAAAAAAATGTTAGAAAAAATTGAAATTGATTTTTGAATAATTTCTAGTAAAACTAAAAATGGACATGGTAAAAATTTCTTAACCTATATGTGATTTAATGAAAATTTCTGATAAAATCGTACATGTCCTCAGGAGAAATTGTTTCATACATTTCAGAATTTTTTTTAAAATAAAACTAGTGATTAAATTAAGACAAATACAGAAATATTTGATAAAAATTGTAAAATACTTATTTAAGACTAAAATAAAGACAAATATAGAAAATCAAGAAAAATTAAGATTCACATAGAAAACGTTTTTAAAAATTGAAGATGTTTAATTAAAATTTCAGAAGAATTTAAATATGTGCAGGGGAAAATGTTTGATAAAATTGAAAAAATTGCTTTAAAAATTAGTGACAAAATTTGATAAATATAGAATATAATTGGACAAAATAATTGAAAAAAAAGAAACAACAAAAAAGTATGAAAATATTGAAATTGTACAACAATCCCTAAAAAGTTCAAGATTGGCATGGAAAAAATCATTAGAACATTAAAGATGATTTAAGAAAAATTTCAGAAAATATTGAATATTTGTATGGAAAAAGTTAGATAAAATTGAAAACATTGTTTTAAAAATTATTGATAAAATCAATATAAACAGAAAAAAATTGTTGAAAACTTGTAAGATATTTTTTTTAAAATTTTTGGTTAAAATAAACACAAATATAGAATGTATGAAAATATTGAAATTATTTGTAGAAAATCTCTAAAATAATTCAAGACATGGAAAATATCATTAGAAAATTGAAAATGATTTAAGAATTTTTTTTAAAACCTGAATATTTGCATGGACAAAATAGTCGATATAATTGAAAACATTGTTTTTAAATTAGTGATGAAAATGAAGATAACCATAGAAAAAATTGTTGAAAAGATATAAAACATTCGTGGAAGACATTCAATTAAATGAAGATAAATATATAGAAACTATTTGAATTAATATCCCCAAAACATAATTCAATAATGATTGAAAAGTAAATATTCATTAGAAAACTGCAGATGATTAAAGAAAAAAATTCTGAAATAATTGAATATTTGCCTGGAAAAACTATTTGTTAAAAATTAAAGATATTCTTTATAATTAGTGATAAAAATTAAGATTAATATCAAAAAATTGTTGAAAAAAACAAAACATTTCTAGAAATTTTGGGTTTGAATGAGAGCTAGAAAAAAGTATAAAAATATAGAGTGTTTGTAGAAAAAAAACCATAAGAAATTCAAGATAGACATGGAATAATTTATTAGAAAGTTGAAGATAATTTAAGAAAAATTTCTGAAGAAATGGAGTATTTATTTGCACTAAAAATATTTGATAAAATTGAGACATTGTTTTAAAAATTAGTATTAAAATTTAAGTTAAATATTGAAAAAAATGTAGAAAAAGTATAAAATATTTGTGGAAGAATTTTGGCTAAAATGACAATATAGAAAAAAGCATGAAAATATTGAAACTGTTTGTATAAAAAAATCCAAAAAAATTGAAGATTTACATAATAAATTCATTATAAATTTGAAAATAATTTAAGAAAAATATAAGAAGAAAGTCAATATTTGCATGGAAACAATATTTGATAAAATTAAAGACGTTTATAATTAATGATACAAATTAAGATAAAGAGAAAAAGGTTGAATGAAAACAAAATATTTGTTGAAAAAATTTTGTTTCAAATAAAGACAAATATAAAAAAAATTATGAAAACATTGAATTTTTGATAAAATTAAAACTAAAAATATAAAGATCCTCATGAAAAAATTCATTAGAAAATTGCAGAATATTTAAGAAAACATTGAGAAGAAATTGAATATTTGCATGTAAAATATTTGAGAAAATTGAGACATTGTTTTTAAAATTAGTGATAAAAACTAAGATAAATATTTAAAAATTGTTCACAAAACACAATACATTTGTGGAAAATTTTTGGTTAAAATGATGACAATTATAAAAATTTTTGAAAGTACTGAAACTGGAGAAAAATTCTAAAAAAATTAAGATTGAAAGGGAAAAATTCATTAGAGAATTGAAGATGATTTAAGTAATACCTCAGAAAGAATTAAATATATGCATGAAAAAAATTGATAAAATTAAAGACATTTTACTAAACATTCCTAGGATTTTAACAAAGACTTAAATTTCATCAAACATTTTTCCATGCAAATATTCAATTTTATTAGAGATTTTTCTAAAAATCACATTTATTTCATGCTAGATTTTGTCCTGGTGAAGAGTTAATTTCTTAAAAATTTTGAATTATAATTGATAAAATTAAAGACATTTTACTAAAATTAGTCATAAAAACAAGATAAATATAGAAAAAATTTGTTGAAAAAACCCAAAACACTTATGGAAAAATTTTGTTTAAAATGAAGACAAATATAGAAACAAAATTATGAAAATACTGAAAGTGTAGAAAAAACCTTAAATTTCAGGATTGCCTCTGAAAAATTCATTCAAAAATTAAAGATGATTTTTTAAAAATTTCCAAAAAACTGAACATTTGCATGGAAAAATATATTTGATAAAATTGAATACATTGTTTAAAAATTACTGATAAAATTTAAGATAAATGTAGAAAAAAATTATAAAACTTTTATGAAAAATCTTGGTTAAAATAAAGACAAATATAGAAAAATGTATGAAAATCTTGAATCGGTTGTAGAAAAATGCCTAAAAATTTCATGATTGATGTGGAAAATTTTATTATAAAATTGAAGATACTTTAAGAATAATTTGGGAAAAATTGGAATGTTTGCATGGAAAAATGTTTGCTAAATTTGAAGACATTGTTATCAAGATTAGTAATAATACTTAAATACATAAAAATTATAGAAAATACATAAATCATTTTTGGTAGATTTTGGTTCAAATGAAGACAAATATAGAAAATAGTATCCAAATATTGAAACTCTTTGTAGAAAAATCCATAAAATATTCAAGATAAACATAAAAAAATGAGAAAATTGAAGATGAAAAGAAAAATTTAATAAGAAATTAATTATTTGCATAAAAATATTTGATAAAATGGATACATAGCTTTAAAAATTAGTGATAAAATTAAGAAAATATAGAAAAAATTGTTGAATAATATAAAACATTTGTGAAAAAATTTGGTTACACTGAACACAAAGTTAGTTGAAAATTACTCAGATATTGAAACAATTTGTAAAAACAGTCTCTACAAAATACAAAATTGGTTAATAGGGAAAATTCATTATAAAACTGAAGATGATTTTTTTAATTAGGGAAAAAAATTGAATATTAGCATAAAATTATTTGACATAATTGAAGATATTGTTTAGTTGTCAATGATAAAAATTAACATAAATCTGCCTATTTAAGGCCCAGGGACTAAAAGAAATAAGCAATAAGCAAAAAAAAAAAAAAAAAAAAAAAGCAAAGTCCAATTAATGGTCCTAAGAAGGAAGAAAGTAGGGTTGGCAATCAATTCTTGTACCAGCTCTTATCTTTCTCTTTCTGTCTTTTCTCAAGGACTTCTCTGACATTTTTCATGTTCTCTTTAACCATCTCTGTCTTGTCTATGTAGAGGTAACATTCTTCTTTAAGGGCTGTACTCAGTCTAGAGCTGTACACAATCTTTCTATTGTAAACGAAAATCAAGTCCAATAAATTTCTTTGCAATTTTGGGAGATCACTTAGGACAGCGAAACGAGTGATTTCTTCAGATTAATGGTGTCAGTCTCTAGCTGTTTGATGTTCTTGTCAATGCTCCATTAAAGTTCTGTGTAGTGTAAGTCCGGAGGCCAGCATCAGGATTAGAACTTTTAATATCAGACATCCGTTGGGGTGTGGTGGAGTTGGGGCAGAGGGTTAGAGGAGAGAGATAGTGAGGGAGCTGGAATTGCCTCATAATGGTTGCCTGGTTTCCTTGTAAGTTGCCTGGAGATGCTTACTTAGTAGTTTCTTAGAACTGGGTTCTCAAGGCCAGGGCCTGCTTGTCAAGAGGGCAGGTTGTGATGGAATATTCATTCCCTCTTTTGATATGTCCTTGTCCTCAGCTCATGGTGCTAGGTGGCCTGCAGGTCAGATTATGGAAGTGGGCAGAAAGCCCCTTTGGGACTTTGAGATGGATAAATGACTGGATGACTTTTGGGGGCAGCATCAACCAGAACTCATATTGAGGGGTACCTAAGATACCAACTTGTGCACCCGGGTAAGTAGACCAAGGTTTTGGGAAGACTCTTTTTTCATCTCCCACCACACTCTAGGCTCAGTACAGGGAAACTGAAGGCCTCAGAAACAGACAGAGCACCCCACCCATTGCCCTTGGTCCAGTGCAGAGCCTCCTGTTTCTAGGTGGAAAGCCAGATTTGAGACTAGTACACATAGAGATGGTTGGTTCCCCACCCCTACCCCATGTGGCCTCTGTTCAACTTCACCTGTTCCCTGAGCTTTCTGAATTCACCATCAGGGTGACCTACCAGCAAAGAATCATACCTGGACGGCCTTCTTGGTTGGGTGCCTTGACCTGGCAACTTGAGAGAGTGTGCCTAGGGATCATGGAGTCTGCATCCCTAAGAAGAGAACTGGCTGTCAGCTTTAGGGGAACCCCGTGTGGGCAGGGTCCTGCAAGCAGGTGCTAGACCTCTCTCTGGGCCCATGACAGTCCCAGTGTCCAGGCTGGGAACTGAGTGAACAGAGTTAGTTCCTGGTCCTCAAGTCCAGGCATTTGCTTCTGAGGCTCCACCTTTAGGATCCAGATTGGAAAAGGATTTAGGTAGGGCTCCCACAGGATCCTTTGCAAGTACCTGCTTATGCCTCTTAGTGCTTGCAGCCCTCCTGCTGGACACTTCAGTGGCTGGCTGTTGTCCTGCAGTTGAGGAGTACCTGTTGTGTGTGACCCTTCCATCTCCACCATGCACAACCTCCTGTTCTCCAACACAAATGCACCCACATCCATTTTCCTGATCCTTATAGGCAAAAGAGAGCAAGCACATAGAGAGTTGTGGGAGCATTCTCCTGTGTGAGCTCACACACACACACACACACACACACACACACACACACACCCTATCTAACAACATACAAAAACATAGTTTAGGCATCCCCAGTGTCCTGCATGGACACCCACCTCTGGCCAGTGGAAGCCCACATGCTTGGTCATGTTGTTGGCAGCTGGTGGCAGCTGGTTGGCATTTTTTTCCCAGAAAGGGAAGAGGAAGTGCCCCCATGCAGCCTGGAATTTGGCATTCTTGGTGGTCTACTGCCATCAAGTGGAATTGTTTTGAGGATTTCACCTACATGTTCATGTGCCTCTCTGAACATAGTGACAGACCTTCTTGGGAGCCACTCTATTCTGGCTGCACAGTTAGAACTAGAGGTTCGTTAGGGCTTCTAGGACCTGGAGACTTCTATGAGTGAGCAGGATCCAACTGAACAGAAGACATTGCCTGCAACAGAGTGTTTGGCTAGCCTGACTCATGAAGCATAATCTGACAGGTCCTGAGCACAGTGAAGGAAGATGTCTTAGGGTGCACAGCGTTACAGGACCAATCTACACAGGCATATGCATCCAGGCTGCATCTGCTTTCCTGTTGGCATCTTGTCCTGCCCATCCCTGTTCTTCAGAGTGGTGTGGGTACCCCTTGGTTTTGTTTGAGGCTGCCCAGAAGCTGCCTTACAGGTTGCCCTCCCTGACCCCACATCCTCCTGTTAATACCCCACAGAGAGTCAGGATGTGGTGACAAGCCATCCTGTTTTTCTGAGTTGTCTCTACATTTTAGTGCTTGGTAGCTTTTGTGTCCAACTATCTTTAAGCAGTTAATGTCCTCCTTGCTCAACTCAGCCCCACATTGACCACTTCCTAGGTCTATGGTTGTTATCTCTGGATTCCTTAAACTTTCTTTTTTTAAAGAAAAAACTCTCTCCTGGAGCTGTGCTTCAGGTGATGATAATGGTCCCAGTCCTGTCAGAAAATCACCCCTGTCCCCAGAACCCTTCAATGATCAGTGAGGCTCCCCCATAATCCTATGTAAGCAATCTCATGGTATACCCCAAGGGTGCAAAGAGCCTAGGCATTGTCATGGCTTGGGGACAAAGTGATTAAAACAGCCAGGGTAAGCTCTAGTTCCTAGTGTGTCCAAAACAGCCCAGACTGCCAGGGAACCATCCTGGCCAGGTTCACCACCTGGCTCTGATGCCTGACACACAAACAGGCAGCAGAGTCTAGAATTCTCTTCACTAGCTTATCTTCCCTAACATCCAAGGAGATGAGCCAGGATTAATGCTGAAAAGACATCTGGCCTTCTCTACTGTATCCAGGTAATTCTGAAAGAATAAACATGGTTCTGGAATTAAGAGATGGACGGTCTCATATCCCAGAAAACTGGGAGTTCAGAGTTTCTCTCTGTCTGTCTCTCTGACTCTGTCTCTATGTCTCTTTGTCTCTGTAGGTCTGTGTGTCTGTTTCCCTCTCCCTTGCTGTATGTATATGTGTGTTTGTGTGTGTGTGTGTGTGTGTGTGTGTGTGTGTGTGTGTGTGTGTTTATCTATTTGCTGTGTGTCCTCTTGTTAGGAAACTAGGCTTCTAATGGCTCTGAAGCAGGTACAGCTTAGGTTGATGTTGTATTATTTCTTATGATTTTGAGCTCAGCATTGTCTATAAAGGCCAGGTTTAGATGTAGAATAACCCTTAAGGCTGTATGTATGCCCAGGCCATAGCTTTAATGGGCACTAGGTGTAGAAAGTCCAAGGTGTACAGCAGGAGAGTAGTTCCTGATGGTACCTCTGACTGGTGAATGGATGACACAACTGCTTGGCAATAAAGAATATATAGGGTGGCAGGAACCTTCATTCCTTGGTGTTGCAGGTGTTTTTGAACCTCTGAGAACTCAGAACAGGCCTGTATGAATGAAGAGAGCTCTCTTTGTGTATCAGAGTAGATGCCTTCAAGATGGTTTGTAGGAAAGGAGAAAAAAACCATGGGAGGCTTCTGTTCTGGAGGTTGTTAGAGGTATCTTCTTACACCAGCTGTGACCTAAGTTCTCGACAGTGCAGGGGTAGACCTCTGGAGACTCTCAGTGCTCATGAAAGGAAGGCATGCTGGTAGATATTGATAAAAATTTCACAGATGACAATGGCATTCATTATCTGGCCAACAGAAAGGTGATTCTGCCCTAGAAAATGTACCTGGAAATGTATATATAGGTGACCCAAAAGGAGATATTAGGAGGTGTGAAAGTAGGTAGGTGGGTAGGTAGATATGTAGATAGGTGAGTATGAGTATATAAATAGATGGATAGATAGATAGATGATAGATAGATAGATAGATAGATAGATAGATAGATAGATAGATAGATATTTAGATAGATATTTAGATAGATATTTAGATAGATATTTAGATACATACATACATACGTACATACATACATACATACATCAAAAATACATACTTAAATAAGTAGGTGGGTAGCCAGCAAGTTGCTATCATGCTGTGGTAATAAATACCACACACATGTGAGTGCAAGTGATCACTTACAGAAAAGTCTGAAGGCACCTTGAGAATTCCCAATGGGCACCCTCAGAGAACCTAGGTGTGAATTGGTCTAGGAGAAGTTATTGAGGGGAGGGAATGTTCTGCAGGGATCCTGGTGGGACAAGTGAAAAATTCTCATTGTGCTTTGAGTCTAGGTGCCTGTCATCTTGGGTCTACTTGAATCCCTTCAGAGAGCTCTGATATTCCTGGGTGCCGAGTCCCTGCTCAGTTCGATAGTTGAATGTGTGCTAGGATACAGAAAGAAGGATCCATGGTGAGAGTTACTTGGGGACTTTGGAGGAAGGAATGAGATCAAAGTGTCCGCTGAGGGCTCCATGGTGGCTGTTGAAGGACTGGGGTGTGGTGGAGGTGAGGTGGAGGGTTTGAAAAAGGAGAAATATTGTGAAGGAGCTGGAATCGTTTCCTGATTTCCTGGTCAATTCCCTGGAGATGCTTACTTAGTAGGTGCTTTAGAATTGGGGGCCCGATGCCACAGCTTTTTTGTCAAGGAGTCAGGTTGGGACATTTTTTAACATGTCCTTGTCCTCAGCTCAGCATGTTAGGTGGCCTGCAGGTAAGATTGTGGAAGTGGGCATCCACCTTCTCTGGGCCTCTGAGATGAACTGATGACTGTATGACACTGAGGGACTACATCCATTAGAAATCATATTGAGGGGTACCCGAGTTACCAACCTGTGTTCTCGAGTATGTAGACCAAGATTTTCTGCCTGGCATTTCCATTCCAACACCTACCACACTCTGGGCTCAGTCCAGGGAAACTGAAGGCTTCAGGGACACAGAGAGTAGCCCAGTCATTGTCCTGGGTCCTGTGCAGAGCCTCCTGCTCCTAGGTGGGTAGCCAGTGTTGGGACTAGTACCCATAGACAAATTTGGTTCTTCACATTTACCCTGTCTGGCCTCTCCAGCTGACTGGAGAACAGAGCCTGTGACACCCGGTTTGGATAGGCTGACTCAGGAAGCACAGCCTCCCAGGATCTGAGTGCAGTGCAGGAGGACATCTTAAATTTTATAGAGTCACAGGGCTTTTCTACTCAGGCATTTGCAGTCATGCTGCATCTCAGTCCTTGTGGATGACTTGTCTTGTTCATCAGATTGATAAGAGTCCCACATGCTTTTGTTTCAGGCTGCCCAGCCTTACAGAGTGCCCTCCCTAAATTTATGCCCTCTTGTTATAAACACACAGAGACTCAGGGTGTGGTGACAGGCTATCCTGTTTCTCAGAGCTGTCTCTACATCTTAGTGCTTGGTAGCTTTGGTGGCCAGATATTCTTAAGCAGTTAAAATCTTCCTTGCCAATCCTAACCCCACATAGACCCCTTCCTAGTTCTAAGATTGTTATCTCTGGCTTTCCTTTTTTAAAAGAAAAAGCTCTCTCCTAGTGCTGTGCTTCAGGTGTGGGTAAGGGTACCAGGCTTGTCAAAAAATTACCCAACCCTTCATTGGTCTGTAATGCCCCCTATAATCCTATGCAAAAATTTTCATGGTGTGCCCCTAGGGACTAAAGAGCCTAGGCACTGTCTTGGCTTGGGGTCAAAGTGATTAAAACAGCCAAAGCATGTGGTAGTCCCTAGTGTGTCCAAAACAGCCCAGGCTGCTAGGGAACCATCCTAGCTGGGTTCCTTGAAAGCCTCCTGGCTCTGATGCCTGACAAAAAATCAGGTAGCAGAGTCTGAACTTCTCTTGACTAGCTTACCTTTCCTAACATCCAAGGAGATGAGTCAGGATGAATGCTGAAAAGATACCTGGCCTTCTCTGCAATATCTAGGAATTTCTGGAAGAATAGACATGGTTCTGGAATTAAGAGATAGACAGCCTCAGATCCCAGAAAACTGAAAGTTCAGAGTTTCTCTCTGTCTCCGTCTCTATGTCTTGGTCTCTATGTCTCTTTGTCTCTGTATGTCTGTTTCTCTCTCTCTCACTGTGTGTGTATGTGTGTGTGTGTGTGTGTGTTTCTATTTATCTATTTTCTCTGTGTCCTCTAGTCAGAAAAGTAGGCCGCTGATAGCTATGAAAGCAGGTCCAGTTTAGGTTCATGTTGTATCACTTTTTATGGTTTTGAGGTCAGCATTGTCTGGGAAGGCCAGGTTTGGATGTAGAATAACCCCTAAGACTGTATGTATGCCCAGGCAATATCTTTAGTAGGCACTAGCTGTAGAAAGGCCTGAGTGGTACAGCAGGAGAGTAGATCCTGATGGTACTTCTGTCTTCATGGATAGATGTGAAAATTCCTTGGTGACAAATATTATGGAGAGTGACAGAACACTTCTTTTCTTGGGGTAGTGTGTGATTTTGCACCTCTGAGAACTGAGAGCAGGCATGCCAGGATGGAGCGTAATCTCTGTGCAGATGCCTCAGGTAAGCTTGGTAGAGAGAAAAATAGATAAGCAATGATAGGCTTCTATCCTGAAGGTTGTTAGTGTGGAGAGCTGACAGAAGGTGGTTGTCAGCTTTGCATCCATCTTGAGCCATATACCCTGACAAGAGACTTGATTACAATAGCCTACAACAGCTGAGCACACTCTGATAACATCTTGTTTTAGATACCCAGAACTTTTCCTTGGGTGTGTGAGACTTAAAGTTGTGTGACTTAAGGGCGTGATTTAGAGATCAGATTTAGAGATAAGAACTAGGGGCGTGACTTAAATGCATGGCTTAGAAGTGAGACATATAAAAGGCGAGAGGCAGACAGAAGAAAACAACAGATTATTGATAGGTATTAGACTCTATGCACTTGGAGGAAGAACTTGAGAATAGACACTCAAGACTTGGAAAGAGAACTAGGAATTAGACACTTGAGACTTGAGACAGAGGAACTTGGAACTTGGAGGCACTAGTGACCAGGAACTAGGGACTAGGAACTCAAGACTTGGGACTTGGACTCGGAAGAAAGATTGAAGAATAAATGGGGTTGAATCACACTCTCTTTGGTCTCCATTCCTCACATTTGTCCTCACTCTCTCCATCTTGCTGAACCACAACCTGCAGACTAGAGCAGCTTGTGGTAGTGTGGGCTCTAACAACTTAGGCCTCGAGGCTTTTGGCAGTGTGGGTTCCAACATTGACAGAGCGGTGTGCAATTTTTTGGCTCCAAAGTGTGGGCTAGAGTGGGGCCGCAACATTTTGGCACCCAATGTGGGCCAGTAAGAATGAAAGATCTCGTGAGAGACATTACTGGAAGAATGATCTGCAGGAAATTCAAAAGTGAATGAAAGGTGTTCACCGTGGGAATCTGCCTAGTCTAGAAAGGTAAGTCATGTTAATGAAAATGCAGCAAGAAATAAGTCAGCCTGAACTCAACTCTCTGTTTTTATTTTGCTGTTTGCTCCTCATGTGTGTTAATTATCTGCTTTTGTTTTGTTTGCTATCTTTCATGTTCAAAATAAAAAGAAACATATTTCTCAGAAATTAGGATCTAAAATCCAACCAATGATTGATGATGACTTGTCAGAGCCAGATGTTTTGACCTAGAGAAAGAGGCAGCCGGACATTATCACCCTGAATGGCACTCTTCCCGAAGACGCCCTCCCTATGCACTTCCACCTCCAAGTGCTCCCTCAATGGAGATGGTGGTTATAGATACCAGATGGGAGTTACAGGAAAACCATTTATTATTAAACAACAAGTAGAGTTAGAAAAAGAGTATCAGGACTTAATTAATCAGCTACAAAAATTAAAGACAGGGAAGATGTCTCGTGAAGTAAACTGTGAAAATCCTCCAGCTCCTTGCATTCCTCAATCAGGAGTCTAAAGGCAGTCTCTAGAATCTAGCTTAAGATTAGCCACAGATCATCCAGAGAATGGAGACACTGAGGCTTTACCTGTATCAGAGACCAGAAATGATCAAGGGGTTGCTTGGAGGCATCACAGAGTTTACTTTTTAAATTATTAAGGAATTTAAAAATGCAGTATCAAAATATGGTGCCACTGCTCCCTTTACTCTTGCAATCGTAGAGTCTGCAGAAGAGGAGTGGCTGATTCCTGATGATTGGAATACATTTGTGAGAGCAGTCCATAGCAGTAATGACTATCTTATTTGGAAATCAGAGTATCATGAGAATTGTAAAGAAACACCTAGGAGAAACATTCAGGCAGCAAATAGTTGGTAATTTGATGCCTTAGTAGGAGAAAGGCAATTTGCTTCTAGTGATAAGCAGATGCAATATGACCCAAGCTTATTTGCTCGAATTCAAAATGCAGCCATGAAGGCTTGGCATAAACTACCAGCAAAGGGAGACCCTGGTACATCTTTAACAACAGTCAGACAAGGACCTGATTAACGATTTTCTGATTTTGTTCATCAATTAATGACAACAGCATGGAGGATTTTTGATACTGCAGATTCAGGTATACTTTATGTGAAACAACTTGAATATAAAAATGCCAATCCTGCCTGCCAAGCGGCCATTAGACCCTATAGGAAAAAGAGATATCTTAGAGGGTATATCAGATTCTGTTCTGACATAAGTCCCTCCTACCAACAGGGCTTAACTATGGTGGCTATCAAACAAGAACAATCAGTAAGAGAGTTTTTGGTTAGCAGAACACAAAAGGCCTGTTTTAAGTGTGGCAAGCCTAGACACTTTGCAAGAGATTGCAAGGCAGAAAATGAGTTAACCCAGAGACAGCCCAGAAAACAGCCTGGGCTCTGCCCACTTTGCAAACATTGGGCTAGTGAATGTATGTCCAAAAGAGACACACATGGAAACACCCTTTCCCATAGTCAGAGAAACGGGAACAGGGGCCAGCTCCAGGCCCCGAACCAGCACAAGCCAAAAAAGGTTTATGGAACAGTCAGTTTCTTACCAGCAAACAACAATCCCTTTCAGAACTTGGTTGAGCAACACCAGGAAGCACAGGACTAGACCTCAGTTCTGCCACCCACATAGTATTAACCCCAGAAATGGGAACTCAGTCCTTACCCACTGGAGTGTTTGGACCACTCTATCCAAATGTGTTTGGCCCGATAATGGGAAGAAGCAGTACTACTATGCAGTGACTACAAATTTTTCCTAGAGTTATAGACAATGATTTTCAAGGTGAGATTAAGGTAATGGCACAGGTAATTTAGAATATAGTCCTACAATTCCTACAAGAAGGAGGATAGCTCAACTAT
>JANHMN010000525.1:0-18904 GCA_030674055.1 Rhabdomys pumilio
TTCTTTTACCCATTGGTGGTGTGTTTCTTTGAAAGGAGGGTGTGTTTCTTTGATATGCAGAAAGATAGATCTTGTTCTCAAATTCAATTTGTTAGTCTGTTCCTTTAATTGGACAATTGGGAACAAGATGTTGTGGGGTATTAGTGAGCAGTATTTACTTTGTTGTTATGGTGTGGGTTTTCCTCTTTTGATTTGCTGGTCTGAGGTTATTTCTTTTGTTTTCTTGAGTGGTATTTTAACTTCTTTAGATTAAAGCTTTCCTTTTAATGCCCTCTGTAAAGCTAGATTTGCAGAGACTGCTTACATTTACCTAGTTTCATCATAGAATGCCTTTCTTTTTCTGTCTATTGTGATTGAAAGTTTGCTGGGGCTGAGTGAGGGGAGTCCATACCTTAAATCCTAGCACTCAGCTTGGTTTTGAGTGAGTTCCAGGACAGCTAGGGCTACACCCTGGAAAACACAAACAAACAAACAAACAAACAAACAAACAAACAGAACAAAGCAAAAGAAAAAAATTACAAAACCCAAACCAGCCAAACAAAAAACTTTGCTGGGTTTAGCAGTCTGGGCTGGCATCTGTGAGTTTGTAGAACATTTGTCCAGACCCTTCTGGCTTTTAGAATCTCCACTGAGAAGTTGGGTGTTATTCTAGCTGGTCTATCTTTATATGTTAGTTAGTCTTTTCCCTTGTAGCTTTTAATATTCTTTCTTTGTTCTGTACATTTACTGTTTTAATTATTGTGTTATGAGAAATTTCTTTTATGGTCTAGTTTATTTGGTATTCTGTGTGCTTCTTGTACTTTGATAGGAATCTTTTTTTTAGTTAGAAAAATTTTCTTCTCTGATTTCATTGAAACTATTTTTTGTTTCTTTGATCTGGTTTCTTCTCTTTCCTTTACAGCTATTAATTCACACATTTTGTCTTTCCATTGTGTTCTAAATTTCCTAGATGTTTTGTGATTGGAATTTCTTTTTTACATTTAACATTCTTGGTATCCATTCCTTCTGTCTTGTCTTAAATGCCTAAGATTCTCTTTCCTTGACTTAGTTAGGGATTTATTGCTGTGACGAGACACCAAGATAAAGCAAACTTTTATAAAGGGAAACATTTGATTGGGGCTTGCATAGGAATTCAGTGGTATAGGGTATTGTCCTCCTGGGGGGAAGTGGCATGCAGGCCGACATAGTACTGGAGAGGTAGCTGAGAGTTCTACTTTTGGGTCCACAGTTAGCAGGAAGAGAGAGTGACACTGGGTCTGGCTTGAGCATTTGAAACCCGAAAGCCCACCCCAATGATACATTTCTTCCAACAAGGCTAGACTTCTTGATAGTGCCACTTTCTATCAGCCTATGGGAACTATTTTCATTCAATCCACTACACTCATCATTTACTTTGTTGGTAAGACATACCTCTGAGGTTTTGATTGACTTCTTAAATTTCTCATTTCCAGTTTTCCTTTGGTTTGGGTTTTCTTTAGTGCTTCCATTTCTACTTTTATGTCCTGAATTGTTTTCATCATTTCATTCTAATGGGTTCATGTTTTCATGTACTTTGTTAATGGACCTATTAATATCTTCTTTAATGTCCTTGAACATTGTCTTAGTCAGGGTTACCATTGCTGTGATGAAACACTATGGCCAAAGAAACTTGGGGAAGAAATGGTTTATTGGGCTTACCCTTCCATACTGTAGTCCACCATTAAAAGTAGCCAGGACAGGAACTCAAACAGGACAGAAACCTGAAGGCAGGAGCTGATGCAGAGGCCATGGAGGGGCACTGCTTATTTGCTTGTTCCCATGGCTTGCTCATCCTGTTTTCTTACAGAACCAGTGCAGAAATGGCACCATCCACAATAAACAAGGCCATCCCCTATTGTTTGCTAATTAAGAAAATGCCTTATAGACTCATGCACAGCCCAATCTTATGGAAGAATTTTTACTAAAATAGAGGTTACCTCCTCTCATCTGACTTTGGCTTGTGTCAACTCGACATAAAACTACCAAGCACAAGCTACTTTAAAGTCTGTGTCTTGTATTTCTGCTATATTGCATTTCTCAGAACCCTCTATAGTAAAATGTCTGGGTTCTGGTGGAAGCATTTTTATGCAGATGTCTAGGCACTGGTATTTAAAATTATTATGACTGTAGGTGTTTATATCTGGTCTAAACTCTGTTGGGTACATTTTCTGTTCCTTGGTTTCTGTTGTACTCTCTGAATCTTAGGCCTTTGTCATGGTTGTGGGTTGCCTGGAAGGGAGAGCATCTGAATCCCTGCCTTGTATGTCCATTGGATGTCCAGGGTAGAACACATTTCTATTTTTAGAACCTAATAAAGAGGAATACGCTAGAAGGAGGGGCCTGAAAGGGTCCACAGGACAAATCAAAACTGGAAATAAGGGATAGGAAGAGAGAGAAGATTATCTTCTTGTGACAAAAATATTTTTGTCATCTTTCTCCTAGCCAAAAAGAAATGGAAAAATAATACATTAGTTTGTAAATCACTCCAAGGTAGGCAGCAGGTTGATTTGACTCATGTACCACATGGTAGAAATGATGCAGGTTTTGTTGCTGATATGCTATTTGGAAATTTGCCATCTTTATTTTCATTGTTTTCAGTCATGTGATTGGGTCTCATGTCACGTGAGAGCCACATACTCTGCAGAAGTTCACTTCTTACAGCTCACCCCCAACAATCTTTAAGTTGCTTTAAATAAAGTAACCAAAAAGTGTCTCTTTGAGTACAAAGTCACCATCAATTTTTAAATTATGCACCCCTACACTAATGAATTCTTCATGAAATAGTGGTTCTTTGTTACTATTTTACAATTTCAATTTTTATTATTCAATTTTCATCAATGATTCATCTCATCTCATTTTCTAGCTAATGTACTTTAGAAACCACTTCATATAAAAATTAAAAATAACACCTCACAAATTTTCTCTCCATATAAAAGCGTCATTTGACTTCTTTGTCATTTCTCAGAGCATTGATTTTTGAATTAGGTGAGGCCCTTTCTGACTTGGCTCTCTTGGATATATGGAAATTTTAGTTTTAAAGAGAAATGAGGAGGTATACAAATCAATGTGCTAGACATGAGAAATCAACTCTTGTACTAAAATTTAAGAAAAAAAAATGGAGTTGCTTTGTCCTGGTATAAAAAAATAACATAGATTATCATTAAAATATTTGAAAATTATTTTTCTACATTTTGTGACCATTTCTAAGAGACAATATGAGCAGCTCCTAATCGTGGAATTATGTATTAACAAATGGTTACATATAAGGATAAAACAAACTCACTGACAGAAAATAAAAAGTGAAACTTTCAAGACTTTATTGTTCAGGATAGTTTATTGATGATGTTGTGAAGTCTAATATTGTGAATAAAAGCTTCTGTGGACAGGATAGCAGTTGTTAGTCAGGCTGTGCCTTTGTTCACCCACACAAGTAACTGTGGGAGGAGAATTCTCCTCCAATCAGAATGAACATGATTCAGATGGAATCTAACAGTGATAAGGCTGCAAATAAAGAACTTCTTGTGATTTCTACAGATTTCCACATGCTGAGAAATCCATTTAGGCTTTTTGTCCCTGCGTGAGGTTTTAAGCTGTAAAATGTTTGATGTACATACTACTTCAGATTATTTTAGTACAGCTATAGAAGTAGAAATTTAATCTTTCCTAGTTCTAAATAATTAAAACAGATAAAATACTTTTATGGATGGCCAGTATCAGGAAGCAATATTCTCCTTAATTAAGTGAGCCAATGAAACCATATTATTCCATATCATTAAAACAACTTTCGACATGGTCAATTTTACACCAGAGAATATGCTTATAGGACAAATCAATAAAACCATACTAGCTCAGCTAGTTATGCTATAGACTGAATTGTGAACCCTACATTCTCCAAATTTACATGGTGAAGCCTGAGTATGATACAGTAGGTGCTGGAGATGGAGTCTTTGTGTTATAATTAGATTACATCATGAGGACGGGGCCTCAAGAAAGGAGATACCAGAGCCTAGGTACACACCAGAACACGCGAACACATCTCTACTACTTCTGCTTCAATGTGCTGAGTCAGCTCAAATGATTGTTTTTCTGCTATTGCTATAAAGTCATGTGCTCACTTGGATGTTGGGACATATGATCCAGAATGAGTACTTAAGTTGGAATTACTATTTAGGTTTTATGACTTTAAAAGTTTTCTAGTTGAAAACAGTAGGTGTGAACTCAATTTTAAAATGAAACTGAAGACGCAGAATCCAAGGAAGAAGTGAATGCTGTGGCTTTAGAGCAATAAAGAAAGAAAAGAAAGAGCTGGAAGAGGCCATGTTGCATTGTTTCCTAGTGAGTTAACACTTGCAATCTACTGTGGTAGAGAAAAATTGAAAAGATCTTTGCCATGTCAAAGTAACAGTTCAAAAGAATTAAGTGGACAATGGTTTCACAGATGAACGGTGACTTTGCTAATATGTTTTTTTCAACAGTCAAAATCACTGCAATCAGTTAATAAGAACCATCACTAAATGTTTTACAAAAGTTTTTAAAAAATTAATGAGTTTGAGCATGGTGGTTTATGTTTCTAATCTTAGCAGCTAGGAAGGAAAGGTAGAAAAGTCTCCGAGTTTGAAGCCAGCCTGGGCTGCATAGTAAGCTCCAGGCCAAGTAGAACTTTATAGTAAGATCCTGTCTCAAAAAGTTTTTTTTTTTTTTTTTTTTTTAAATTGAGCTTAACTCTGGTTTACTTCAAAATGGCCTATGCACTTACATACAAAGTATCTTTTATGCAGAGAGGTGACTCTGGTAGAAAACTATGTAGAAAAACTAAAAGTACTTTTATAAACTCTTAAATACTTTTTAATTCTTAAAACACGGGTATTTAGAACACACGCTTGGCACCAAATACCCATTTATTTCAAGATTCAGGTATTATATCTATATGAATATATATTTATTTATGCTACATTTTGTGGGTGTTGTGCTGGTGTTTATGTCTATGTACCACATGTGTGCAGTGCCTGAAGAAGCCAGAAGAGAGTCCTCTAGATCTGGAGTTACAGACAATAGTTACTGTATGGTTTTTTTTTAACTGAACCTGAGTCTTCTGCAAGGAGAAGTGTCCTTGACAGTTGAATCATTTCTTCATATTTTTCATATACTTTTCAATTGGTTATATGATTTGAGGTATGAGAAAATGAATGCCCAGGACACATTTTATCTCTAAAAACATCCATGTGACTAAATTGTGACCTAAAATATTGTTTGGGTATACATATTTTAATATCTTATGCATGAATCAAAGATGAACTTCAAAGGCTAAGGAGATGCTCAGGTGGTAAGGTGGTTATTGTATGAGCGTTAGAACCTGATTTAGATCTCTAGCATTCATATAAAAAGCTGGGCTTGGAGGGGCACGCTGTAACCCTAGGAATGTGAAGTGCAGACAGGAGGATTCTAGGGCTTTCTGACCAGCCAGTTCAGACAAATGCAGCACTCCAGGTTCAGTGAGTTGCCACGTGCTAAAAAAAAAAATAAGATGGCAGGTAATTGAAGAAGGCACCTGCCATTGGCCTATGCCCTCTACAAATGCTCACGTGTGTGCTCAAATCTGCACATGTTTGCACGCACACAGCACACATCCCTACATGCACTTAGTTTACAGCTGTTAAAATATTCACTGCATACAGAATGCTTGAAGAAATAGAAGACAATAAATATCACAATCTTACATTGTTCTTAACTGTTATTGGTTAAATAATAAAAAATAAATCATAGATGCATTTTATACAGGGTTATTTTATTATTAATCTAATCAGTGATTTTCCTAAATGAGAGGAATGTTTGACTAATGTTTTTGACTAATAATCAAAGGCAAAATGAGCATGAGCTTAATTAATTAATTAATTAATTTTAGCAACATACACTGCATACATATAAATGATTTAAACTTCAAAGGAATAAAAAGAATTTTTGAGGTTTACTGTGCAAATATGAGATTCCAGTTAAGAGAGAAACTTATGCAGCACAATTCAATAACGAGCATGCTACATAGATTCTGAGAATGAATCAGCATGCACAGTGGTTCTATTATGGAATTTTACAAGTACTACAGGAAATCCTTGAAGGAAACCTTTTCCTAATAGTATTTTAGGATTGATTGTTTTTCAATTCATGCAATTCTCCTTTGAATTCTATGTTAATAATACTAAGCTGACTCTGATTATTTAATTCACTTGAAAAGACTTGAATATATACATATGCTATTATATATGTATAATATATATATATATATATATATATATATATATATATATATATATATTGAAGTGATGTGTTTTAACTTTGGTAAACAAATTATTCTAAATGATATGAGCCAATTTTGTTTATTCAGAGGCTAATTCTAAGGGAGAAATTACTTCTTTGTACTCCATTTAGCTATTTGGAAAAGACAAAACTATTAGGACAATCAGAAGTATAGGAAAAGCATTAAAATAATTTGTTACCTTTATATACATTTGGAATGTGTTGGCAATCTGAATCAAGTTTTTAAGTATGAAAATTAAGAAATTTAAAAATAGAAAATGAGGTTTCAGTTAAAATTTAGCACCCAAATTGAGAAGTGCTGTGGTTGTAAAATGAATATCACAGTTTTGGGATAGTTGGATGAATTGTAGGATGCAAAATGTCTCACTAATACTTTTTATTGAAGTGATAACAATCTAGAAGTATTAATTTAGCTAAAAATGTTGTTAAAATTAACTTGTCCCATTTTTCCTTACATACTGTGTCTTTCTCGTAGGTGTAACATTATAGAGTAGTTTCTATAGATTTCTGTATAGCAGAACTGTTTTACAGTTAGCCACCGTGCACAAATGTATTATGGAAAAACAAAAACAAAACTAGGATTTCTGGGTCCCCAGAACAGAATCCTGTTCAGTTTCTCTTTCAGAAAAGGTTAAAAACCCTTCAAAAGCAAGATCTATGTTTCCATTCTGTTTTCAGTTGCTAGCAAATATTTTCAGGAAATTCAAAATTTTTAAATGAATGGAGTATATATTTACATACGGACATTCAGAGGTTTGAGAAGTATGCATAAATAAGGCTTCAACTCTTTTCTTTTTATTGACATAAATATCTAGGGAAAATGTTTTGGCTGTGTTGTCCCTATGTCCAAGTTTGCTCAAGCCCTAATTGTTCACCCCATTCTTGAGAGAAGTCATGTCTCTTGCCCTTACAGGTTTAGGGTATGTGTGCTAAATATGTAACAAGCAGCACTGGATAAATCGTATGGATGGGTGACTGCCAGTCACACAAACTGACTACACACTGCACATGGCGTCAAGGTGCTACATGTGGGGATAATGCGAACAACCAAGGGCACTGGACGAAGTTGTTGTTACCAGTGAAGACACACATGATCGGGTCATCTCGATACTTACTAAGGTTTCTAGAGAACTGAAACCCAGTGCTCAGTCGTGAGCAGAAGTGAGCCTGGTCTCATAAACAGGGCCTATATAGGTGACCAGAATACAAAAGGAATTTCCAGTTAGGCCACTGTCTTCCAATGACACCAGGCGTCACGACAGCACATAATAGTAAATGTTAATTGAGGATAATGTACAACAATCCTTTCCCATAACAAATGTTCCAGTTGTGCATTGAAAATCCCATGTTTGTGTCTAGGATTCCTAAACTCTGATGATTTCCTCTTGCTCAAAAAAACGGAGTCTTCACCTGTCTACACTTCTCTGATCTGTGAGGTGATCACACATGCATACACAGGTTTTGCAACATTAATACTCTTATAGTTAATAGACAAGAAATATAGCAAATTGAATATTCTTCTCTGACATCTTTGCCTTCTTGTGCTAATTCTTTCTCTTCCTAGCGCAAACCATTTCTCTTCTGTTAGACACTGAGCAGAAAAACAAAGACACATATTCTCTATAACAACAATACTGCTAATAAGACTCACTTGTACTCATGGCGCATTGTGATTTAGAAGATCACCTGGATGTTCAACTCTCAGACTTCGAAACAGAGCTGGGGGTGAGTCTCCAAAGATGAGAGGCAGGTGTAATCGATACATTTCCTGGGGGAGGCATATTTGAGCAGACAAGATCACATTCCAAACCTCCCATTAGGAAATCATGACAGGTTTAAGGCCTGAGGAAACAAATTTGGTGTGATCTGCCAGGAACATGTAAACAGATTCTTTTAGAAAGGTCTGCAGTGGTAGCCATCAAGAAGTGAAAATCCTGAGCTGCAGCTTCAGAAAGGAGTATCAAGTTTCACAGTGAGGAAATCAGTCAGTAATGCTCAGTACATCCAGGCCCTGGGCTCATCAGTGTTGAAAAGGAGGAAAAGAGGAAAGGAGGGCGGGAGGGAAGAAGTAAGGGAAAAAGGGAGGAAGAGTGGGAAGGAGGGATGGATAGAAGTTTCTTTGTAGGGGGTCACTAAAACATACAGCATATTTTAAATTGTTAACTGTCAACTCTGAAAGGTGACTTTAATGACTATCATAATTATAAAGATTCTTTAAAAGATACAATTGTTTCCATATTAGTATGAAAGTAACAATAGAAATTCTTAGAATATTTTGCTATAAGTTTAAAAAGTAGAATATGATGTTACATCTTTTAAAGTGGCATTTATGTAGAATTTATATTTTTGCATGTTGGTAAACACCTAGAGATAGAAGAGCGATTAAATTTTTACTAGCATTTTAACCAAAGAAAGGAATTAAGCCTTGGTAATCTAGAACACTTGACACTTGACAAATCCTCACTGTGGGCAAATGCAATTCTCCAGGGAGCTACTCTGCTTGCCTGAGCTATATGATGATAATGATATATCACTATATATCATTATCTGAAATACATAATGGTGTGATGTAGTAGCTTAGAATGCTTGTAAGAAAGTATGTGGGAGGGGCTAGGAGGCCCTTTCAATTTAAGAATAGCAGCTTTATTTGTGACAGCCAGAAGCTGGAAACAACCCAGATGTCTCATGACAGAAGAATGGATACAGAAAATGTGGTACATTTACACAATGGAATACTGCTCAGCTATTAAGAACAAGGACATCCTGAGTTTTGCAAGCAAGTGGATGGAACTAGAAAATATTATTCTGAGTGAGATAACTTAGACCCAAAAGGACATGCATGGTATGTACTCACTAATAAGTGGATTTTAGCCCCCCCCCAAAGTACAGAATACCCTGGGGGAACTAATATCAATATTCAAGATACAGTTCACAGAACTCAAAAATGTCAACAAGCTGAAGGTCCCAAGTGAGGATGCCTTAATCCCACTTGGGAGAGAGAAGAAAGCAACCACAAGGAGGGAGAGAGGGAGGAATCTGGAAGGGAACGGGAACAGAAAGTGGAATGGGGTGGGGGCAAGGGGGAACATGATCTGTATTGGGTGGGAGGAAAAGGACTGAATCCCTGAGGGCCAGCAGAAAGAATGGAAACAGGCAACTTTAGGAGGTAGGAGGTTGAGGGGGACCTTCCAGAATGTAAGGTAGACCTGGGAGGTGAGAGACTCTTAGGACTCAAAGGAATGGACCCTAGATGAAATGCCCTACAGTGGGGAGAGAGAACTCTTAGAGCCCACCTCCAGCAGAAAGACAGGGCACCAAGTGAGGGAGGGAGTTCCTGTGCCACAGTCAAAACTCTGACCCATAATTGTTCTTGTCTGAAAGAACTGCAGGGATGGAAATGGAGAAGAGCCCAAGGAAAAGAAGGTCCAGTGACAGGCCCAAATTGGGACCCAGCTCAAGGGGAGGCTCAAGGCCTGACACTATTACTGAGGCTATGGAGTGCTTACAAAAAGGGACCTATCACGTCTGCCCTCCAAAAGACCCAACAAACAGCTGAAAGAGTCAGATGCAGATATTTGCACCCAACCAATGGACAGAAGCTACTGACCTCTGAGGCTGAATTAGGGAAAAGCTGGAAGAAGCTGAGGAGGAGGGCGACCATGTAGGAGGACCAGCAGTCTCAGTTAACTTGGACACCTGAGATCTCTCAGATACTGGACCACCAACCAGGCAGCACACACCAGCTGATATGAGGCCCCCAACACATACATAGCAGAAGACTGTTGGGTCTGGGTTCAGTCAAAGAAGATGCACCTAACCCTGAAGAAACTGAAGGCCCCAGGGAGTTTAGGGGTCTGGTGGGGTGGGGACATCCTCATAGAGACAGGGGTCAGGAAGGAGGTATGGGATGTGGAACAGTCGGAGGGTGAACCAGGAGGAGAATAAAATCTGGAGTGTAAAAAAAAAAAGAAAGAAAGAAAGAAAGGAAGAAAGAAAGAAAGAAAGAAAGAAAGAAGGAAAGAAAGAGCTTACTTGTTTAAAGAATTTATGGTCTGGAAAGAAAAAGTTCATTTTAGAAAAGTAAAGAAAAGGATCACTGAGTCCAACAGTGGGGAGATGGAACTGGAAGAGACCATCTCCAATAGATAGACATGCAGGGGGCCACCACCCATCTTCAAATTTTTTAACCCAGAATTGTTCCCGTCTAAAGGAAATGCAGGGACAAACATGGAGCAATAATGTAAAGAATGACCCAACTTGGGATCCATCCCATGCACACACATCAAACTCTGACCCGTGCAGATAGGTGCCTGTCCTCTCAGAGGCTCTACCAGCAACTGACAGACAAATGCAGATACTTACAACCAACCTTTGGATTGAGGACAAGGACCATATGGAAGAGTTAGAGAAAGGACTGAAGGAGTTTAGGGGATTGCAACCCCATAGGAAGAACAACAGTCTCAACTAACCCAGACCCCTCAAAGCTCCTGGAGACAGAGCCAAAAACAAAGGAGCATACATGTGGCTAGTTTGTGGCCCAGGTACATATGTAGCAGAGGACTGCCTTGAATGGTCTCAGTACGAGAGGATATGCTTAACCCTGTGGAAACTTGATGCCCCAGGGAAGAGGGATGATGGTGGGGGTGAGTAGGTAAATGGGGGAGTACCCTCTCAGAGGCTGGGGTGGGATGGGGTGAAGAACTCAGGGTGGGGGGAATAGGGAAGGGGTCAACTTTTGAAATGTAAATAAATAAAATAATTTAGTAAAATAAAATAAAAAGAAGCACTGAAATAAGTTTGGAGAGAAAACCAAGATTTCCTTTGAAACATTTAGCTAATTATGTAATTATAATACATAATTCATAATTAGTTATAATTCATAATTAGTTAATATGAAAATACCATTATGAATACTGAATGTATTCACTTATTTTGTTCTATGGTGCAAGGAGCATTATTTTCTGTATTTTCCAGACAAAGACCTATAGCTAAGATGAGGCTGAGAAGCAGACTCACAACATTCTGGGGGTTCATGTGATTATGGGGTGGGAGCAAGTTTTCTACATAAGTGAGAGAAGATTAATTTCCTAATTTAAGCACATCTAAAAGTAACTTGTACTTCAGACACCATACTGGATTCTATTATTAGAAATTCCTCTTTGAAGTAGATGTATCAACTGTTATTATTAACAAATATGTATAAAAGTTATTCATTTTATTTATCTTTTAAATTAATTTTTTAAAAATTCATACAAAATATTTCTATGTTCCCATTTCCAACTTCTTCCATATCCAACACACTTTTCTACCCACCTAACCTCATGCTCTTTCTCTTTCTTAAACAAATGGACAGACAGACAGACAGACAGACAGACAGACAAAACAAAAGGAATCTATTAAAGCACATGGAGTCTGATTTGTTTTGACCAACTACTACTGAGCATGTGGCTATCCCTGGAGTATGGTTGGTATACCCAGTGACACTCACAAATGAAGATACTCACAGGTTCTGTTTTATTAATTAATGTCTATCCACTCAAGTCATTAACTGTGAAGTTCAGAAACTGCAAAATAACGCTACTGCAGAACAGGAAGCTGCATGCTGATTAGCAAAGTAACTTATAAAGATGTGGCAGAGGGTACCTCAGTTTCTAGACTGAAGCCAATAACTGCATATCAGTTTTATTTTTAAAATTCCAGTTCAGTTATTTACTTATTTAAATTCAAGCTTTACTTAACTCTGAGATTAGAATGCATAGAATTTTCTTATTTTTCTTTTGCTTTCAACTCAAAGCACAACTTGCTTTTTTTTTTTTTCTTTTTTAACTGAGGACCGAACCCAGGGCGTTGTGCTTGCTAGGCAAGAGCTCTGCCACTGAGCTAAATCCCCAACCCCACAACTCGCTTTTCTTAAGAATAGACTTACATAGTCTTCTCGATGTGGATACCTTTGGTTCATCTTGATGATGATGAGATTAGTCCAAATTGTCATAGTATGGTTACCTTGGCCAGCTGTCAGCCACATCACTGTATTAATAGAAATTAGTTGTTCAATAATTTAAAAAGACCATTACAAGACTTTTGCTGCTAACAGGTAACCAAATTACAGGGGGAAATAGAGGAAGATACTGTTTAAGAAGCTAGAGGAATGAGTGGGCAGCTGGGATAGGGGGAAGGCCCTAGATTACTGTCTTCCTGCTAGTCAAATAGAGACTTTAGTTTTTTATGAAACTTTGTCCTGGAAAGATAGTTTCTGTAATTCTACCTGACCTCAAGAGTCCATTTCAAAAATGGCACAGAGGCACTGAGATACTGACATGAGAAAAATTGAGCCAGTATTTCTGGTTTTTCAACACATTTACAATCTCTGGAAATTTCTTCTACATCCCACTGTGCCTTCAAAGCAGGGGTTGAAGACTGTTTGATTTATAGTTAAGTTTCTGACTTCTCAGAGCCTTTAGACAAAGAGTGAACTATTAGTTGAATTGAGAAGGTTGTGTTAACCTCCACAATGACAGAACTTAGTGTGTGCTTTTCTTGTATTTTCCCATCTGTGCACTTCCACCAAGAGCTTTGAAAGGCTGTGCAAAATAATATTATTTTATGACCCGTCAGATGGGAACTTATTGGAAAACTCATAAGAAGATTTTCAAAACACTTTGCACTCTACATGTGAGAGTCAGTTGGTGTCTCTGAGGGTAGCAAATAAATCAACCGGATGCAGGAAATGTGAATGAAATTAAGTTCACTTGGTATTCTTTGATCTTCTCAGAATGATTTATCTTTGCTTTGCATTTTAATGTAGAGATTTGGAGAGAACATGGACAGGGAATGAGATAGTTTAAAAATCTTATTTAGGACCCACATATCTGAATCAATCATATGTGATAAAATACAATTTTATATAGAGGGGACTTCTTACTGACTGGCTGCTACAGTGTTGTCAGACATAGTCCCAATAAAATGCACATGGAAGAGGAGACATTTTAGACACCTCTCTAACCAACCCATTTGTCGGTTGTCAATAAAGGAAAAAAAATGTAGGCCTCTTAAATTTTTTCATTTCAGCATCAGATTGTATGATCTTTCCTTGAGTAAATATTTTTCATAGTTCCTCTTATTATTTTCTCAGAAATATATCTTTTCAGGCATGTAAAACAGACATATTAACCCGACAACCTTTAAACTTAGAGGGAGACAATTTACTGGCAAGATTATATTGTTTGTCTTTTTTTTACACAAATTAAATAAATTAATTGACTTTAAAATCATGATATAAAGAGAAAACAATGTTCTCAACAACACACTTCGCTCTATCAAATGCAGGAAACTCGCATTAAGAGAGCAGGAAGCATCCAGCTTCCCTGACTCTCAAAGACCTCTTTAAACAAATACTTCTGTCTTTATTTCTTTGGTGGTCATCTAGACCTGCTTTCCAGAATTCACTCACCTCGCAATTCTCTTTCATCTCCTCAGCTACTCTGACCTCCTGAGTCTTCTTTCTATTGTTGCCCTTACAGCCTGGGACACCTGCCCTAGTCTCAGTAGTGTGTGGAGTCTGCTCGGCTTTCAGGGCTGTGTAGGTTCTTTCTCAGTTCCCTCTCAACAGACCCACGGGTAACTAGGTGCATTTCCTTAAATTGTGGAAAAATCAAGTTGTCTTTCTTTCCTCTTGCAGCTACAGCCTTTGAATATAAACCCCTGAAGCTTCCTCTCTAGTGTGCATCTGAGCTGTCAGGTGTTTATTGAGTCGTCACTTCACACTAAATTCCCTGGTTTCATTAAGTGAAGAAACACTTCCAAGTTGTGAATCTAAAGCTGAGCCTCAACAAAAGAAAGAATAAGAATCTCAACCCTTAGCAATACAGAAAACTAGTTACAGCAGCAAAGCTCATTAAAACCCAACAGAGAGCCATGGTGATTTTTTTTTCCAGTGTATCCTGCCCATGGCTCTCTACTTGAGTGTGCAGATTGGGACAAGGACAAAATAGGAAGAAGAATGGCAAGCAGAAATTTTTACCTTGTACTTGGTTGTATTTTCTATATATGCAATCATGAAAATGATTGGATATCTAAAGACAGATTAAATAAAGCATAGATTGCCTGGCAAGGCACCACCTGTCCTTTCTTTGCACTGTTGCTTGTACCCAGTGCTATCCACTGTGTGCTACTCAGTGGTGGCAGTGGGGATGCTACAAGATATAGCAATGGCTCAATCAGAAAGGCACGCTGCCCCGCTATTTGTAGCTGCTGTCCTGTATGAAGCAGCTTTACGTTACAGTGGGATGTTGAAGGTAATACATTTATGACTATGACCACTGGAGTGAGAAGAGTGAACCAAAAAACCTTCAGCCCCTCCCTCCTCTTCACAGATGATTCGAAGGTTCTAGACTGTTGAAGATTTAAACTCTTGATCCATTTACCCAGCCAGCCTCAGCAAGGCACTGACATTTGTTTCTCTAATGCAAAACTATTTCAAAGCACCAAATGTGGCCTGCCAGCTAGTTTTTTAACCACATCCTCGTAACACAGGCCATTTGATTGTTTATATTTTATCTATTCCTTCTTTTTAAATGGCGGAATCTAACAGTTGCAGCTGAACCTGAATAGACCACAAAGGAAAAAGTTCTCTCACCTTTTTCTCGAATAAAGGTTTGTCTCCACAGTGTGGCATCACTGGACAGTTGGTATTATTAATCTGTCGGACTTAGACCTTTCTTAGACTCCCACTATTTACAATTTGCATACATAGTACATTTACAAAAAAGGAAATAAATCAACAAAGAAGATAGGGAGGGAGAAAAGGCAGAAGAGGACCTCAGTAAAGGTGGATGATCCAGGGAAGGGATCTGAGTGGGTTTTCATGAAGGGTTTATTGAGAAAGACCCTTGGCAATTCTAGGGGGCAGAGAGAGATAGGCAGAGACCCTACTGAATGGCAATTTAGGGTTTAGTTTCCACTGCTATGGCTACTGCATGATGTGATAAACCTAAAGTGGCGTCATTGAGATTGCTGTGATGGGCAAGATATTGTCACTGGGCTCAGTCTTGCTAATTCCTTCCAGTGTTGGTTGTGCTCCTGGAACAAGATATGATCTTCACACTTCACGTCCACTTGGTGAGGGTCATCCTCATGCGTTATTTGTATGTTGTCATTTTTGTAGTATTTCTCCCGCCAAGAACCCATTTGACCAGCCAAGCATTCTTGAGGCAACATTTTTTTCATCCACATCTGTGCATCCTGCTGGTCAACCTTCATTGTTGACTTGATTGGGTTTAAACTGAGCATGGAAACAAACCTATAGTTACTTCAGAGAGGCCTAGCTGAAGGAGGACCACCCTAAATGTAGGTGGCACCATTGATATGTTGGTGCATAAATGAAGAAAAAGAGAAACTGAGCAAAGAACCAACATTTATCTGTCTTTGTTTCCAGTATGCAGACAAAGGTGACCATGAACCTCACATGCCTGTTGCTAGGTCTCTCTCCCTTGGTGGGCTGAATCCTCAAACTGTGAACCAAAGTGTCCTTCCTACCTTTTGCCACTGTCTTATTTAGGGTTTTATTGTTAGGAAGAGACACCATGACCATGCAACTTTTATAAAGGACAATATTTAATTAGGGCTGGCTTACAGTTCAGAAGCTTAGTCCATTATGGCAGAAAGCATGGTGGGTATGCGGGCAGACATTGCCCTGGAGAGGTACCTGAAAGTCCTACATCTGGATCCACAGGCAGCAGGAAGAGAAAGCATCAATAGGCCTGACTTGGGCTTTTGAAACCCCAAAGCCCACTCCAGTGACACACTTTTCAACAAGGCCACACCTCCCAAATAGCGCCACTCCTTATTAGTCTATGGGGAGTGATGCTCATTTGAAATACCACAGTCACTTTTTCCTCCTCTTATAAACAATAAAAGTAACTGACAGGAGAAATGAAAAAAAGTTCTGTGTTTGAGAAAAATTCTTTTTACTGTTGTTACTCCGGGTCATGGGATAGGCAGAAGACCAAGGAGCATCCAAAGGTCAGTTTTGACTTGTCTTCAAATACCAAGGGAATCAGCCTTTAATCAAGCTCATGCATTTGGGTTCATTGTAGAGATTACTCTCTAGTATGAGCAAACTGTGAGCTGATGGCGGGAGAGGCATGGGTGGCTGATGAAAGGTACCTGTACTATCTTATCTGCTCATTTTGCTTTTTTTGGGGGGGGGTGCTCATCTTTTTGTATCCTGGCCCAGGTTTAAAACTCGTATTTGACGAATTGTGTGTGCTCTTCATACTTTATTGGTTTGGCAGAGCTAAGCACTTAGGAGAGAGTTCTTCTGCTCACTCTTTTGACATATTAAGGTCACATTTTTCATTTTCACCAAGATCTAGAGTTAGGCCAAGAGTTATCCTTTCAAGATGATGTAAAATTCTCTGCTGTAGATGGCTTTCTCTTGCTAGCGAATCCTGGAATGTCTATATATAACGATCATCTCTTCAAGAATTTCCTGTAATCTCACTGGGTGTCTTCCCACTGTAGATAGCTGAAACACTATCTTCTGTCAGGTACTCTGGCTAAGTAGCAAAGCAGCTTCCATTATATTCTAGTGAGGCTACAGAGCTATTTTCTTCTCTGGGAGTACTTGAAAGCAGTAGACCTTATAATTAATATCCCTTGAGTCTATTTTGGTCATAACATTTTAATTTTAATTTTGGTTGGGTATAACAGTCTGGGTTGGCAGTTGTAATTTTTTAGTAGAGGATTTTTGGGCCATAAACGTTTTCATCCACAAGGCTGAATGTCTCAGATTCTGGATCTGATGCTGGAGTTCTGGAAGACTTCTGTAGAGCTGTGGCTGTTTAATCTACACTGAAATCCCAAAAAATTAACTTCTAATACAGTAAAAAGACTATGAAACAAGATAGATGAACGTGTTCCCCTCAAAGAACCCCCCAAAACTGTGATTTCACTAGCTCTAGGTAACTGGCTAAGTATTCAATATTACACATTGAGTGTGTTTTGAGTAGAATTAGAGAGCTATTGATTACTGCCAAGGCATAACTGCCACTGCTGTGCCCTTAGGATTATCATGCCATGCTAGAGAGCATTACAGAATCACAACCAATAAAAATGGAGATTAAAAAAAGTTTCCATTCAGCTGTGACTGAGATTGGCCTATTTTTGTTATATAGCAGTAGGCCTACCTGCCTATGATGGCTTCACATACAGTGATCTAGACCTGCCTGAACCAAATAGCAATGAAGAAAATTCCCTCTTAGACATGGCCACAGGTCAATCTGATAGGAGCATCTTTACTTGATGTTCTTCCCATATTTTAAGTTGCATTAGCTTTTGCTTTAGGTTCCTGACCTGTTTGAGTTCCCATACTAATTTCCTTCAGTGATGAACTATGGATTTATAAGGGTAAGCCAAACAAACCTTTTCTTCCTCAACTTGCTTTTGGTCATGGTCTTTTACATAGCAACAGAGATCCAAAGTAAGACAGTAACAACGTGTAAATGAGTTTCAGAATTTTCCCATGTACATAATTTCATTCGATGCTTTATGAAATAAATGGGAAATATGTAAAAGATCCGCTTACTGGAGCCCCACGTCAAGCGCAAAACTGTAAAAGCCCCGTACTCTGCCTGGCTTGGGGGCCGAAAACGTCCCAGCCTGCGCTGCTGCTCTGGTCCACGGGTCAGGATTTAGCAAGAGAGAGAGTGGGGGGAAGAAGGGGAAGACCCGCGAAGAATAGAGACAAGCCAGAGGATATGTAGTAAAGTCTTCTTTACTGTCTCCACCATACACACACCACTACACCTACTACTACTACACCCCCCCACCCCCACACACACACACTACAACAAGGAAATCCTGGGTATTTATAGGTTTTTACCATGTGCCTTGTAGGCGGGTGGATACCACGTGCCTTGCAGGTATGGATATGATGTAAGCCTTACAGGCGTGGACAGCACGTGTGCCTTACAGGCATGTATGGTGTGGATAGCACGTGGATAACATGTGCACCGCATGCCTTGTAGGTGTGGATACCACGTGCTCCTTGCAGCTGGGGGCACTAAACAGCAAAACAAGCTATATGGGATATCAGAGTGTGCTTCAGCTGTTGTAGGCTGTTGAAAACCAAGTCTCATGTCAGGGTATATGGCTTAAGGTGGCTGCAAAGCTGATAGCTGCTTTCTAGCCGCTTTTTGCTTAAATTCGGCTCCCAATAGAAATATGTAAGAAACTATAAAATTATCTTCTTTCCTATGCTTAAAATTTTGTATGCTTTAGTGGAATTCCATTAAAATAAAAGTTATTTTGACTAAAATCTATTGAACTCAATCAGAACTGGAATTAGCAATAACATCTTTGAACCATGTGGAAGTGAGCCTTTGCATGGGCTCCATATTTTAGAGGTCAAAGATCACCTACTCCACAAGTTGAAGAGTCTTCATGGCTTAGGGAGTTGTAGTCTCATGGATTTAAACATCTTCCAACCCCCTCAGACCATGCTTCAGCCTTGGAGTTTGGAAGAATTCCCCCCCCAAAGACTCTAGAGCATACTTCCTGAGCCTTTATTGATTTT
>JANHMN010000526.1:0-18900 GCA_030674055.1 Rhabdomys pumilio
TTCTTTTACCCATTGGTGGTGTGTTTCTTTGAAAGGAGGGTGTGTTTCTTTGATATGCAGAAAGATAGATCTTGTTCTCAAATTCAATTTGTTAGTCTGTTCCTTTAATTGGACAATTGGGAACAAGATGTTGTGGGGTATTAGTGAGCAGTATTTACTTTGTTGTTATGGTGTGGGTTTTCCTCTTTTGATTTGCTGGTCTGAGGTTATTTCTTTTGTTTTCTTGAGTGGTATTTTAACTTCTTTAGATTAAAGCTTTCCTTTTAATGCCCTCTGTAAAGCTAGATTTGCAGAGACTGCTTACATTTACCTAGTTTCATCATAGAATGCCTTTCTTTTTCTGTCTATTGTGATTGAAAGTTTGCTGGGGCTGAGTGAGGGGAGTCCATACCTTAAATCCTAGCACTCAGCTTGGTTTTGAGTGAGTTCCAGGACAGCTAGGGCTACACCCTGGAAAACACAAACAAACAAACAAACAAACAAACAAACAAACAGAACAAAGCAAAAGAAAAAAATTACAAAACCCAAACCAGCCAAACAAAAAACTTTGCTGGGTTTAGCAGTCTGGGCTGGCATCTGTGAGTTTGTAGAACATTTGTCCAGACCCTTCTGGCTTTTAGAATCTCCACTGAGAAGTTGGGTGTTATTCTAGCTGGTCTATCTTTATATGTTAGTTAGTCTTTTCCCTTGTAGCTTTTAATATTCTTTCTTTGTTCTGTACATTTACTGTTTTAATTATTGTGTTATGAGAAATTTCTTTTATGGTCTAGTTTATTTGGTATTCTGTGTGCTTCTTGTACTTTGATAGGAATCTTTTTTTTAGTTAGAAAAATTTTCTTCTCTGATTTCATTGAAACTATTTTTTGTTTCTTTGATCTGGTTTCTTCTCTTTCCTTTACAGCTATTAATTCACACATTTTGTCTTTCCATTGTGTTCTAAATTTCCTAGATGTTTTGTGATTGGAATTTCTTTTTTACATTTAACATTCTTGGTATCCATTCCTTCTGTCTTGTCTTAAATGCCTAAGATTCTCTTTCCTTGACTTAGTTAGGGATTTATTGCTGTGACGAGACACCAAGATAAAGCAAACTTTTATAAAGGGAAACATTTGATTGGGGCTTGCATAGGAATTCAGTGGTATAGGGTATTGTCCTCCTGGGGGGAAGTGGCATGCAGGCCGACATAGTACTGGAGAGGTAGCTGAGAGTTCTACTTTTGGGTCCACAGTTAGCAGGAAGAGAGAGTGACACTGGGTCTGGCTTGAGCATTTGAAACCCGAAAGCCCACCCCAATGATACATTTCTTCCAACAAGGCTAGACTTCTTGATAGTGCCACTTTCTATCAGCCTATG
This sequence comes from Rhabdomys pumilio, assembly GCA_030674055.1. Taxonomy (NCBI): domain Eukaryota; kingdom Metazoa; phylum Chordata; class Mammalia; order Rodentia; family Muridae; genus Rhabdomys; species Rhabdomys pumilio. The sequence continues at coordinate 1,354 of JANHMN010000526.1, forward strand.
GGAACTATTTTCATTCAATCCACTACACTCATCATTTACTTTGTTGGTAAGACATACCTCTGAGGTTTTGATTGACTTCTTAAATTTCTCATTTCCAGTTTTCCTTTGGTTTGGGTTTTCTTTAGTGCTTCCATTTCTACTTTTATGTCCTGAATTGTTTTCATCATTTCATTCTAATGGGTTCATGTTTTCATGTACTTTGTTAATGGACCTATTAATATCTTCTTTAATGTCCTTGAACATTGTCTTAGTCAGGGTTACCATTGCTGTGATGAAACACTATGGCCAAAGAAACTTGGGGAAGAAATGGTTTATTGGGCTTACCCTTCCATACTGTAGTCCACCATTAAAAGTAGCCAGGACAGGAACTCAAACAGGACAGAAACCTGAAGGCAGGAGCTGATGCAGAGGCCATGGAGGGGCACTGCTTATTTGCTTGTTCCCATGGCTTGCTCATCCTGTTTTCTTACAGAACCAGTGCAGAAATGGCACCATCCACAATAAACAAGGCCATCCCCTATTGTTTGCTAATTAAGAAAATGCCTTATAGACTCATGCACAGCCCAATCTTATGGAAGAATTTTTACTAAAATAGAGGTTACCTCCTCTCATCTGACTTTGGCTTGTGTCAACTCGACATAAAACTACCAAGCACAAGCTACTTTAAAGTCTGTGTCTTGTATTTCTGCTATATTGCATTTCTCAGAACCCTCTATAGTAAAATGTCTGGGTTCTGGTGGAAGCATTTTTATGCAGATGTCTAGGCACTGGTATTTAAAATTATTATGACTGTAGGTGTTTATATCTGGTCTAAACTCTGTTGGGTACATTTTCTGTTCCTTGGTTTCTGTTGTACTCTCTGAATCTTAGGCCTTTGTCATGGTTGTGGGTTGCCTGGAAGGGAGAGCATCTGAATCCCTGCCTTGTATGTCCATTGGATGTCCAGGGTAGAACACATTTCTATTTTTAGAACCTAATAAAGAGGAATACGCTAGAAGGAGGGGCCTGAAAGGGTCCACAGGACAAATCAAAACTGGAAATAAGGGATAGGAAGAGAGAGAAGATTATCTTCTTGTGACAAAAATATTTTTGTCATCTTTCTCCTAGCCAAAAAGAAATGGAAAAATAATACATTAGTTTGTAAATCACTCCAAGGTAGGCAGCAGGTTGATTTGACTCATGTACCACATGGTAGAAATGATGCAGGTTTTGTTGCTGATATGCTATTTGGAAATTTGCCATCTTTATTTTCATTGTTTTCAGTCATGTGATTGGGTCTCATGTCACGTGAGAGCCACATACTCTGCAGAAGTTCACTTCTTACAGCTCACCCCCAACAATCTTTAAGTTGCTTTAAATAAAGTAACCAAAAAGTGTCTCTTTGAGTACAAAGTCACCATCAATTTTTAAATTATGCACCCCTACACTAATGAATTCTTCATGAAATAGTGGTTCTTTGTTACTATTTTACAATTTCAATTTTTATTATTCAATTTTCATCAATGATTCATCTCATCTCATTTTCTAGCTAATGTACTTTAGAAACCACTTCATATAAAAATTAAAAATAACACCTCACAAATTTTCTCTCCATATAAAAGCGTCATTTGACTTCTTTGTCATTTCTCAGAGCATTGATTTTTGAATTAGGTGAGGCCCTTTCTGACTTGGCTCTCTTGGATATATGGAAATTTTAGTTTTAAAGAGAAATGAGGAGGTATACAAATCAATGTGCTAGACATGAGAAATCAACTCTTGTACTAAAATTTAAGAAAAAAAATGGAGTTGCTTTGTCCTGGTATAAAAAAATAACATAGATTATCATTAAAATATTTGAAAATTATTTTTCTACATTTTGTGACCATTTCTAAGAGACAATATGAGCAGCTCCTAATCGTGGAATTATGTATTAACAAATGGTTACATATAAGGATAAAACAAACTCACTGACAGAAAATAAAAAGTGAAACTTTCAAGACTTTATTGTTCAGGATAGTTTATTGATGATGTTGTGAAGTCTAATATTGTGAATAAAAGCTTCTGTGGACAGGATAGCAGTTGTTAGTCAGGCTGTGCCTTTGTTCACCCACACAAGTAACTGTGGGAGGAGAATTCTCCTCCAATCAGAATGAACATGATTCAGATGGAATCTAACAGTGATAAGGCTGCAAATAAAGAACTTCTTGTGATTTCTACAGATTTCCACATGCTGAGAAATCCATTTAGGCTTTTTGTCCCTGCGTGAGGTTTTAAGCTGTAAAATGTTTGATGTACATACTACTTCAGATTATTTTAGTACAGCTATAGAAGTAGAAATTTAATCTTTCCTAGTTCTAAATAATTAAAACAGATAAAATACTTTTATGGATGGCCAGTATCAGGAAGCAATATTCTCCTTAATTAAGTGAGCCAATGAAACCATATTATTCCATATCATTAAAACAACTTTCGACATGGTCAATTTTACACCAGAGAATATGCTTATAGGACAAATCAATAAAACCATACTAGCTCAGCTAGTTATGCTATAGACTGAATTGTGAACCCTACATTCTCCAAATTTACATGGTGAAGCCTGAGTATGATACAGTAGGTGCTGGAGATGGAGTCTTTGTGTTATAATTAGATTACATCATGAGGACGGGGCCTCAAGAAAGGAGATACCAGAGCCTAGGTACACACCAGAACACGCGAACACATCTCTACTACTTCTGCTTCAATGTGCTGAGTCAGCTCAAATGATTGTTTTTCTGCTATTGCTATAAAGTCATGTGCTCACTTGGATGTTGGGACATATGATCCAGAATGAGTACTTAAGTTGGAATTACTATTTAGGTTTTATGACTTTAAAAGTTTTCTAGTTGAAAACAGTAGGTGTGAACTCAATTTTAAAATGAAACTGAAGACGCAGAATCCAAGGAAGAAGTGAATGCTGTGGCTTTAGAGCAATAAAGAAAGAAAAGAAAGAGCTGGAAGAGGCCATGTTGCATTGTTTCCTAGTGAGTTAACACTTGCAATCTACTGTGGTAGAGAAAAATTGAAAAGATCTTTGCCATGTCAAAGTAACAGTTCAAAAGAATTAAGTGGACAATGGTTTCACAGATGAACGGTGACTTTGCTAATATGTTTTTTTCAACAGTCAAAATCACTGCAATCAGTTAATAAGAACCATCACTAAATGTTTTACAAAAGTTTTTAAAAAATTAATGAGTTTGAGCATGGTGGTTTATGTTTCTAATCTTAGCAGCTAGGAAGGAAAGGTAGAAAAGTCTCCGAGTTTGAAGCCAGCCTGGGCTGCATAGTAAGCTCCAGGCCAAGTAGAACTTTATAGTAAGATCCTGTCTCAAAAAGTTTTTTTTTTTTTTTTTTTTTAAATTGAGCTTAACTCTGGTTTACTTCAAAATGGCCTATGCACTTACATACAAAGTATCTTTTATGCAGAGAGGTGACTCTGGTAGAAAACTATGTAGAAAAACTAAAAGTACTTTTATAAACTCTTAAATACTTTTTAATTCTTAAAACACGGGTATTTAGAACACACGCTTGGCACCAAATACCCATTTATTTCAAGATTCAGGTATTATATCTATATGAATATATATTTATTTATGCTACATTTTGTGGGTGTTGTGCTGGTGTTTATGTCTATGTACCACATGTGTGCAGTGCCTGAAGAAGCCAGAAGAGAGTCCTCTAGATCTGGAGTTACAGACAATAGTTACTGTATGGTTTTTTTTTAACTGAACCTGAGTCTTCTGCAAGGAGAAGTGTCCTTGACAGTTGAATCATTTCTTCATATTTTTCATATACTTTTCAATTGGTTATATGATTTGAGGTATGAGAAAATGAATGCCCAGGACACATTTTATCTCTAAAAACATCCATGTGACTAAATTGTGACCTAAAATATTGTTTGGGTATACATATTTTAATATCTTATGCATGAATCAAAGATGAACTTCAAAGGCTAAGGAGATGCTCAGGTGGTAAGGTGGTTATTGTATGAGCGTTAGAACCTGATTTAGATCTCTAGCATTCATATAAAAAGCTGGGCTTGGAGGGGCACGCTGTAACCCTAGGAATGTGAAGTGCAGACAGGAGGATTCTAGGGCTTTCTGACCAGCCAGTTCAGACAAATGCAGCACTCCAGGTTCAGTGAGTTGCCACGTGCTAAAAAAAAAATAAGATGGCAGGTAATTGAAGAAGGCACCTGCCATTGGCCTATGCCCTCTACAAATGCTCACGTGTGTGCTCAAATCTGCACATGTTTGCACGCACACAGCACACATCCCTACATGCACTTAGTTTACAGCTGTTAAAATATTCACTGCATACAGAATGCTTGAAGAAATAGAAGACAATAAATATCACAATCTTACATTGTTCTTAACTGTTATTGGTTAAATAATAAAAAATAAATCATAGATGCATTTTATACAGGGTTATTTTATTATTAATCTAATCAGTGATTTTCCTAAATGAGAGGAATGTTTGACTAATGTTTTTGACTAATAATCAAAGGCAAAATGAGCATGAGCTTAATTAATTAATTAATTAATTTTAGCAACATACACTGCATACATATAAATGATTTAAACTTCAAAGGAATAAAAAGAATTTTTGAGGTTTACTGTGCAAATATGAGATTCCAGTTAAGAGAGAAACTTATGCAGCACAATTCAATAACGAGCATGCTACATAGATTCTGAGAATGAATCAGCATGCACAGTGGTTCTATTATGGAATTTTACAAGTACTACAGGAAATCCTTGAAGGAAACCTTTTCCTAATAGTATTTTAGGATTGATTGTTTTTCAATTCATGCAATTCTCCTTTGAATTCTATGTTAATAATACTAAGCTGACTCTGATTATTTAATTCACTTGAAAAGACTTGAATATATACATATGCTATTATATATGTATAATATATATATATATATATATATATATATATATATATATATATATATTGAAGTGATGTGTTTTAACTTTGGTAAACAAATTATTCTAAATGATATGAGCCAATTTTGTTTATTCAGAGGCTAATTCTAAGGGAGAAATTACTTCTTTGTACTCCATTTAGCTATTTGGAAAAGACAAAACTATTAGGACAATCAGAAGTATAGGAAAAGCATTAAAATAATTTGTTACCTTTATATACATTTGGAATGTGTTGGCAATCTGAATCAAGTTTTTAAGTATGAAAATTAAGAAATTTAAAAATAGAAAATGAGGTTTCAGTTAAAATTTAGCACCCAAATTGAGAAGTGCTGTGGTTGTAAAATGAATATCACAGTTTTGGGATAGTTGGATGAATTGTAGGATGCAAAATGTCTCACTAATACTTTTTATTGAAGTGATAACAATCTAGAAGTATTAATTTAGCTAAAAATGTTGTTAAAATTAACTTGTCCCATTTTTCCTTACATACTGTGTCTTTCTCGTAGGTGTAACATTATAGAGTAGTTTCTATAGATTTCTGTATAGCAGAACTGTTTTACAGTTAGCCACCGTGCACAAATGTATTATGGAAAAACAAAAACAAAACTAGGATTTCTGGGTCCCCAGAACAGAATCCTGTTCAGTTTCTCTTTCAGAAAAGGTTAAAAACCCTTCAAAAGCAAGATCTATGTTTCCATTCTGTTTTCAGTTGCTAGCAAATATTTTCAGGAAATTCAAAATTTTTAAATGAATGGAGTATATATTTACATACGGACATTCAGAGGTTTGAGAAGTATGCATAAATAAGGCTTCAACTCTTTTCTTTTTATTGACATAAATATCTAGGGAAAATGTTTTGGCTGTGTTGTCCCTATGTCCAAGTTTGCTCAAGCCCTAATTGTTCACCCCATTCTTGAGAGAAGTCATGTCTCTTGCCCTTACAGGTTTAGGGTATGTGTGCTAAATATGTAACAAGCAGCACTGGATAAATCGTATGGATGGGTGACTGCCAGTCACACAAACTGACTACACACTGCACATGGCGTCAAGGTGCTACATGTGGGGATAATGCGAACAACCAAGGGCACTGGACGAAGTTGTTGTTACCAGTGAAGACACACATGATCGGGTCATCTCGATACTTACTAAGGTTTCTAGAGAACTGAAACCCAGTGCTCAGTCGTGAGCAGAAGTGAGCCTGGTCTCATAAACAGGGCCTATATAGGTGACCAGAATACAAAAGGAATTTCCAGTTAGGCCACTGTCTTCCAATGACACCAGGCGTCACGACAGCACATAATAGTAAATGTTAATTGAGGATAATGTACAACAATCCTTTCCCATAACAAATGTTCCAGTTGTGCATTGAAAATCCCATGTTTGTGTCTAGGATTCCTAAACTCTGATGATTTCCTCTTGCTCAAAAAAACGGAGTCTTCACCTGTCTACACTTCTCTGATCTGTGAGGTGATCACACATGCATACACAGGTTTTGCAACATTAATACTCTTATAGTTAATAGACAAGAAATATAGCAAATTGAATATTCTTCTCTGACATCTTTGCCTTCTTGTGCTAATTCTTTCTCTTCCTAGCGCAAACCATTTCTCTTCTGTTAGACACTGAGCAGAAAAACAAAGACACATATTCTCTATAACAACAATACTGCTAATAAGACTCACTTGTACTCATGGCGCATTGTGATTTAGAAGATCACCTGGATGTTCAACTCTCAGACTTCGAAACAGAGCTGGGGGTGAGTCTCCAAAGATGAGAGGCAGGTGTAATCGATACATTTCCTGGGGGAGGCATATTTGAGCAGACAAGATCACATTCCAAACCTCCCATTAGGAAATCATGACAGGTTTAAGGCCTGAGGAAACAAATTTGGTGTGATCTGCCAGGAACATGTAAACAGATTCTTTTAGAAAGGTCTGCAGTGGTAGCCATCAAGAAGTGAAAATCCTGAGCTGCAGCTTCAGAAAGGAGTATCAAGTTTCACAGTGAGGAAATCAGTCAGTAATGCTCAGTACATCCAGGCCCTGGGCTCATCAGTGTTGAAAAGGAGGAAAAGAGGAAAGGAGGGCGGGAGGGAAGAAGTAAGGGAAAAAGGGAGGAAGAGTGGGAAGGAGGGATGGATAGAAGTTTCTTTGTAGGGGGTCACTAAAACATACAGCATATTTTAAATTGTTAACTGTCAACTCTGAAAGGTGACTTTAATGACTATCATAATTATAAAGATTCTTTAAAAGATACAATTGTTTCCATATTAGTATGAAAGTAACAATAGAAATTCTTAGAATATTTTGCTATAAGTTTAAAAAGTAGAATATGATGTTACATCTTTTAAAGTGGCATTTATGTAGAATTTATATTTTTGCATGTTGGTAAACACCTAGAGATAGAAGAGCGATTAAATTTTTACTAGCATTTTAACCAAAGAAAGGAATTAAGCCTTGGTAATCTAGAACACTTGACACTTGACAAATCCTCACTGTGGGCAAATGCAATTCTCCAGGGAGCTACTCTGCTTGCCTGAGCTATATGATGATAATGATATATCACTATATATCATTATCTGAAATACATAATGGTGTGATGTAGTAGCTTAGAATGCTTGTAAGAAAGTATGTGGGAGGGGCTAGGAGGCCCTTTCAATTTAAGAATAGCAGCTTTATTTGTGACAGCCAGAAGCTGGAAACAACCCAGATGTCTCATGACAGAAGAATGGATACAGAAAATGTGGTACATTTACACAATGGAATACTGCTCAGCTATTAAGAACAAGGACATCCTGAGTTTTGCAAGCAAGTGGATGGAACTAGAAAATATTATTCTGAGTGAGATAACTTAGACCCAAAAGGACATGCATGGTATGTACTCACTAATAAGTGGATTTTAGCCCCCCCCCAAAGTACAGAATACCCTGGGGGAACTAATATCAATATTCAAGATACAGTTCACAGAACTCAAAAATGTCAACAAGCTGAAGGTCCCAAGTGAGGATGCCTTAATCCCACTTGGGAGAGAGAAGAAAGCAACCACAAGGAGGGAGAGAGGGAGGAATCTGGAAGGGAACGGGAACAGAAAGTGGAATGGGGTGGGGGCAAGGGGGAACATGATCTGTATTGGGTGGGAGGAAAAGGACTGAATCCCTGAGGGCCAGCAGAAAGAATGGAAACAGGCAACTTTAGGAGGTAGGAGGTTGAGGGGGACCTTCCAGAATGTAAGGTAGACCTGGGAGGTGAGAGACTCTTAGGACTCAAAGGAATGGACCCTAGATGAAATGCCCTACAGTGGGGAGAGAGAACTCTTAGAGCCCACCTCCAGCAGAAAGACAGGGCACCAAGTGAGGGAGGGAGTTCCTGTGCCACAGTCAAAACTCTGACCCATAATTGTTCTTGTCTGAAAGAACTGCAGGGATGGAAATGGAGAAGAGCCCAAGGAAAAGAAGGTCCAGTGACAGGCCCAAATTGGGACCCAGCTCAAGGGGAGGCTCAAGGCCTGACACTATTACTGAGGCTATGGAGTGCTTACAAAAAGGGACCTATCACGTCTGCCCTCCAAAAGACCCAACAAACAGCTGAAAGAGTCAGATGCAGATATTTGCACCCAACCAATGGACAGAAGCTACTGACCTCTGAGGCTGAATTAGGGAAAAGCTGGAAGAAGCTGAGGAGGAGGGCGACCATGTAGGAGGACCAGCAGTCTCAGTTAACTTGGACACCTGAGATCTCTCAGATACTGGACCACCAACCAGGCAGCACACACCAGCTGATATGAGGCCCCCAACACATACATAGCAGAAGACTGTTGGGTCTGGGTTCAGTCAAAGAAGATGCACCTAACCCTGAAGAAACTGAAGGCCCCAGGGAGTTTAGGGGTCTGGTGGGGTGGGGACATCCTCATAGAGACAGGGGTCAGGAAGGAGGTATGGGATGTGGAACAGTCGGAGGGTGAACCAGGAGGAGAATAAAATCTGGAGTGTAAAAAAAAAAAGAAAGAAAGAAAGAAAGGAAGAAAGAAAGAAAGAAAGAAAGAAAGAAGGAAAGAAAGAGCTTACTTGTTTAAAGAATTTATGGTCTGGAAAGAAAAAGTTCATTTTAGAAAAGTAAAGAAAAGGATCACTGAGTCCAACAGTGGGGAGATGGAACTGGAAGAGACCATCTCCAATAGATAGACATGCAGGGGGCCACCACCCATCTTCAAATTTTTTAACCCAGAATTGTTCCCGTCTAAAGGAAATGCAGGGACAAACATGGAGCAATAATGTAAAGAATGACCCAACTTGGGATCCATCCCATGCACACACATCAAACTCTGACCCGTGCAGATAGGTGCCTGTCCTCTCAGAGGCTCTACCAGCAACTGACAGACAAATGCAGATACTTACAACCAACCTTTGGATTGAGGACAAGGACCATATGGAAGAGTTAGAGAAAGGACTGAAGGAGTTTAGGGGATTGCAACCCCATAGGAAGAACAACAGTCTCAACTAACCCAGACCCCTCAAAGCTCCTGGAGACAGAGCCAAAAACAAAGGAGCATACATGTGGCTAGTTTGTGGCCCAGGTACATATGTAGCAGAGGACTGCCTTGAATGGTCTCAGTACGAGAGGATATGCTTAACCCTGTGGAAACTTGATGCCCCAGGGAAGAGGGATGATGGTGGGGGTGAGTAGGTAAATGGGGGAGTACCCTCTCAGAGGCTGGGGTGGGATGGGGTGAAGAACTCAGGGTGGGGGGAATAGGGAAGGGGTCAACTTTTGAAATGTAAATAAATAAAATAATTTAGTAAAATAAAATAAAAAGAAGCACTGAAATAAGTTTGGAGAGAAAACCAAGATTTCCTTTGAAACATTTAGCTAATTATGTAATTATAATACATAATTCATAATTAGTTATAATTCATAATTAGTTAATATGAAAATACCATTATGAATACTGAATGTATTCACTTATTTTGTTCTATGGTGCAAGGAGCATTATTTTCTGTATTTTCCAGACAAAGACCTATAGCTAAGATGAGGCTGAGAAGCAGACTCACAACATTCTGGGGGTTCATGTGATTATGGGGTGGGAGCAAGTTTTCTACATAAGTGAGAGAAGATTAATTTCCTAATTTAAGCACATCTAAAAGTAACTTGTACTTCAGACACCATACTGGATTCTATTATTAGAAATTCCTCTTTGAAGTAGATGTATCAACTGTTATTATTAACAAATATGTATAAAAGTTATTCATTTTATTTATCTTTTAAATTAATTTTTTAAAAATTCATACAAAATATTTCTATGTTCCCATTTCCAACTTCTTCCATATCCAACACACTTTTCTACCCACCTAACCTCATGCTCTTTCTCTTTCTTAAACAAATGGACAGACAGACAGACAGACAGACAGACAGACAAAACAAAAGGAATCTATTAAAGCACATGGAGTCTGATTTGTTTTGACCAACTACTACTGAGCATGTGGCTATCCCTGGAGTATGGTTGGTATACCCAGTGACACTCACAAATGAAGATACTCACAGGTTCTGTTTTATTAATTAATGTCTATCCACTCAAGTCATTAACTGTGAAGTTCAGAAACTGCAAAATAACGCTACTGCAGAACAGGAAGCTGCATGCTGATTAGCAAAGTAACTTATAAAGATGTGGCAGAGGGTACCTCAGTTTCTAGACTGAAGCCAATAACTGCATATCAGTTTTATTTTTAAAATTCCAGTTCAGTTATTTACTTATTTAAATTCAAGCTTTACTTAACTCTGAGATTAGAATGCATAGAATTTTCTTATTTTTCTTTTGCTTTCAACTCAAAGCACAACTTGCTTTTTTTTTTTTTCTTTTTTAACTGAGGACCGAACCCAGGGCGTTGTGCTTGCTAGGCAAGAGCTCTGCCACTGAGCTAAATCCCCAACCCCACAACTCGCTTTTCTTAAGAATAGACTTACATAGTCTTCTCGATGTGGATACCTTTGGTTCATCTTGATGATGATGAGATTAGTCCAAATTGTCATAGTATGGTTACCTTGGCCAGCTGTCAGCCACATCACTGTATTAATAGAAATTAGTTGTTCAATAATTTAAAAAGACCATTACAAGACTTTTGCTGCTAACAGGTAACCAAATTACAGGGGGAAATAGAGGAAGATACTGTTTAAGAAGCTAGAGGAATGAGTGGGCAGCTGGGATAGGGGGAAGGCCCTAGATTACTGTCTTCCTGCTAGTCAAATAGAGACTTTAGTTTTTTATGAAACTTTGTCCTGGAAAGATAGTTTCTGTAATTCTACCTGACCTCAAGAGTCCATTTCAAAAATGGCACAGAGGCACTGAGATACTGACATGAGAAAAATTGAGCCAGTATTTCTGGTTTTTCAACACATTTACAATCTCTGGAAATTTCTTCTACATCCCACTGTGCCTTCAAAGCAGGGGTTGAAGACTGTTTGATTTATAGTTAAGTTTCTGACTTCTCAGAGCCTTTAGACAAAGAGTGAACTATTAGTTGAATTGAGAAGGTTGTGTTAACCTCCACAATGACAGAACTTAGTGTGTGCTTTTCTTGTATTTTCCCATCTGTGCACTTCCACCAAGAGCTTTGAAAGGCTGTGCAAAATAATATTATTTTATGACCCGTCAGATGGGAACTTATTGGAAAACTCATAAGAAGATTTTCAAAACACTTTGCACTCTACATGTGAGAGTCAGTTGGTGTCTCTGAGGGTAGCAAATAAATCAACCGGATGCAGGAAATGTGAATGAAATTAAGTTCACTTGGTATTCTTTGATCTTCTCAGAATGATTTATCTTTGCTTTGCATTTTAATGTAGAGATTTGGAGAGAACATGGACAGGGAATGAGATAGTTTAAAAATCTTATTTAGGACCCACATATCTGAATCAATCATATGTGATAAAATACAATTTTATATAGAGGGGACTTCTTACTGACTGGCTGCTACAGTGTTGTCAGACATAGTCCCAATAAAATGCACATGGAAGAGGAGACATTTTAGACACCTCTCTAACCAACCCATTTGTCGGTTGTCAATAAAGGAAAAAAAATGTAGGCCTCTTAAATTTTTTCATTTCAGCATCAGATTGTATGATCTTTCCTTGAGTAAATATTTTTCATAGTTCCTCTTATTATTTTCTCAGAAATATATCTTTTCAGGCATGTAAAACAGACATATTAACCCGACAACCTTTAAACTTAGAGGGAGACAATTTACTGGCAAGATTATATTGTTTGTCTTTTTTTTACACAAATTAAATAAATTAATTGACTTTAAAATCATGATATAAAGAGAAAACAATGTTCTCAACAACACACTTCGCTCTATCAAATGCAGGAAACTCGCATTAAGAGAGCAGGAAGCATCCAGCTTCCCTGACTCTCAAAGACCTCTTTAAACAAATACTTCTGTCTTTATTTCTTTGGTGGTCATCTAGACCTGCTTTCCAGAATTCACTCACCTCGCAATTCTCTTTCATCTCCTCAGCTACTCTGACCTCCTGAGTCTTCTTTCTATTGTTGCCCTTACAGCCTGGGACACCTGCCCTAGTCTCAGTAGTGTGTGGAGTCTGCTCGGCTTTCAGGGCTGTGTAGGTTCTTTCTCAGTTCCCTCTCAACAGACCCACGGGTAACTAGGTGCATTTCCTTAAATTGTGGAAAAATCAAGTTGTCTTTCTTTCCTCTTGCAGCTACAGCCTTTGAATATAAACCCCTGAAGCTTCCTCTCTAGTGTGCATCTGAGCTGTCAGGTGTTTATTGAGTCGTCACTTCACACTAAATTCCCTGGTTTCATTAAGTGAAGAAACACTTCCAAGTTGTGAATCTAAAGCTGAGCCTCAACAAAAGAAAGAATAAGAATCTCAACCCTTAGCAATACAGAAAACTAGTTACAGCAGCAAAGCTCATTAAAACCCAACAGAGAGCCATGGGCAGGATACACTGGAAAAAAAAATCACCATGGCTCTCTACTTGAGTGTGCAGATTGGGACAAGGACAAAATAGGAAGAAGAATGGCAAGCAGAAATTTTTACCTTGTACTTGGTTGTATTTTCTATATATGCAATCATGAAAATGATTGGATATCTAAAGACAGATTAAATAAAGCATAGATTGCCTGGCAAGGCACCACCTGTCCTTTCTTTGCACTGTTGCTTGTACCCAGTGCTATCCACTGTGTGCTACTCAGTGGTGGCAGTGGGGATGCTACAAGATATAGCAATGGCTCAATCAGAAAGGCACGCTGCCCCGCTATTTGTAGCTGCTGTCCTGTATGAAGCAGCTTTACGTTACAGTGGGATGTTGAAGGTAATACATTTATGACTATGACCACTGGAGTGAGAAGAGTGAACCAAAAAACCTTCAGCCCCTCCCTCCTCTTCACAGATGATTCGAAGGTTCTAGACTGTTGAAGATTTAAACTCTTGATCCATTTACCCAGCCAGCCTCAGCAAGGCACTGACATTTGTTTCTCTAATGCAAAACTATTTCAAAGCACCAAATGTGGCCTGCCAGCTAGTTTTTTAACCACATCCTCGTAACACAGGCCATTTGATTGTTTATATTTTATCTATTCCTTCTTTTTAAATGGCGGAATCTAACAGTTGCAGCTGAACCTGAATAGACCACAAAGGAAAAAGTTCTCTCACCTTTTTCTCGAATAAAGGTTTGTCTCCACAGTGTGGCATCACTGGACAGTTGGTATTATTAATCTGTCGGACTTAGACCTTTCTTAGACTCCCACTATTTACAATTTGCATACATAGTACATTTACAAAAAAGGAAATAAATCAACAAAGAAGATAGGGAGGGAGAAAAGGCAGAAGAGGACCTCAGTAAAGGTGGATGATCCAGGGAAGGGATCTGAGTGGGTTTTCATGAAGGGTTTATTGAGAAAGACCCTTGGCAATTCTAGGGGGCAGAGAGAGATAGGCAGAGACCCTACTGAATGGCAATTTAGGGTTTAGTTTCCACTGCTATGGCTACTGCATGATGTGATAAACCTAAAGTGGCGTCATTGAGATTGCTGTGATGGGCAAGATATTGTCACTGGGCTCAGTCTTGCTAATTCCTTCCAGTGTTGGTTGTGCTCCTGGAACAAGATATGATCTTCACACTTCACGTCCACTTGGTGAGGGTCATCCTCATGCGTTATTTGTATGTTGTCATTTTTGTAGTATTTCTCCCGCCAAGAACCCATTTGACCAGCCAAGCATTCTTGAGGCAACATTTTTTTCATCCACATCTGTGCATCCTGCTGGTCAACCTTCATTGTTGACTTGATTGGGTTTAAACTGAGCATGGAAACAAACCTATAGTTACTTCAGAGAGGCCTAGCTGAAGGAGGACCACCCTAAATGTAGGTGGCACCATTGATATGTTGGTGCATAAATGAAGAAAAAGAGAAACTGAGCAAAGAACCAACATTTATCTGTCTTTGTTTCCAGTATGCAGACAAAGGTGACCATGAACCTCACATGCCTGTTGCTAGGTCTCTCTCCCTTGGTGGGCTGAATCCTCAAACTGTGAACCAAAGTGTCCTTCCTACCTTTTGCCACTGTCTTATTTAGGGTTTTATTGTTAGGAAGAGACACCATGACCATGCAACTTTTATAAAGGACAATATTTAATTAGGGCTGGCTTACAGTTCAGAAGCTTAGTCCATTATGGCAGAAAGCATGGTGGGTATGCGGGCAGACATTGCCCTGGAGAGGTACCTGAAAGTCCTACATCTGGATCCACAGGCAGCAGGAAGAGAAAGCATCAATAGGCCTGACTTGGGCTTTTGAAACCCCAAAGCCCACTCCAGTGACACACTTTTCAACAAGGCCACACCTCCCAAATAGCGCCACTCCTTATTAGTCTATGGGGAGTGATGCTCATTTGAAATACCACAGTCACTTTTTCCTCCTCTTATAAACAATAAAAGTAACTGACAGGAGAAATGAAAAAAAGTTCTGTGTTTGAGAAAAATTCTTTTTACTGTTGTTACTCCGGGTCATGGGATAGGCAGAAGACCAAGGAGCATCCAAAGGTCAGTTTTGACTTGTCTTCAAATACCAAGGGAATCAGCCTTTAATCAAGCTCATGCATTTGGGTTCATTGTAGAGATTACTCTCTAGTATGAGCAAACTGTGAGCTGATGGCGGGAGAGGCATGGGTGGCTGATGAAAGGTACCTGTACTATCTTATCTGCTCATTTTGCTTTTTTTGGGGGGGGGTGCTCATCTTTTTGTATCCTGGCCCAGGTTTAAAACTCGTATTTGACGAATTGTGTGTGCTCTTCATACTTTATTGGTTTGGCAGAGCTAAGCACTTAGGAGAGAGTTCTTCTGCTCACTCTTTTGACATATTAAGGTCACATTTTTCATTTTCACCAAGATCTAGAGTTAGGCCAAGAGTTATCCTTTCAAGATGATGTAAAATTCTCTGCTGTAGATGGCTTTCTCTTGCTAGCGAATCCTGGAATGTCTATATATAACGATCATCTCTTCAAGAATTTCCTGTAATCTCACTGGGTGTCTTCCCACTGTAGATAGCTGAAACACTATCTTCTGTCAGGTACTCTGGCTAAGTAGCAAAGCAGCTTCCATTATATTCTAGTGAGGCTACAGAGCTATTTTCTTCTCTGGGAGTACTTGAAAGCAGTAGACCTTATAATTAATATCCCTTGAGTCTATTTTGGTCATAACATTTTAATTTTAATTTTGGTTGGGTATAACAGTCTGGGTTGGCAGTTGTAATTTTTTAGTAGAGGATTTTTGGGCCATAAACGTTTTCATCCACAAGGCTGAATGTCTCAGATTCTGGATCTGATGCTGGAGTTCTGGAAGACTTCTGTAGAGCTGTGGCTGTTTAATCTACACTGAAATCCCAAAAAATTAACTTCTAATACAGTAAAAAGACTATGAAACAAGATAGATGAACGTGTTCCCCTCAAAGAACCCCCCAAAACTGTGATTTCACTAGCTCTAGGTAACTGGCTAAGTATTCAATATTACACATTGAGTGTGTTTTGAGTAGAATTAGAGAGCTATTGATTACTGCCAAGGCATAACTGCCACTGCTGTGCCCTTAGGATTATCATGCCATGCTAGAGAGCATTACAGAATCACAACCAATAAAAATGGAGATTAAAAAAAGTTTCCATTCAGCTGTGACTGAGATTGGCCTATTTTTGTTATATAGCAGTAGGCCTACCTGCCTATGATGGCTTCACATACAGTGATCTAGACCTGCCTGAACCAAATAGCAATGAAGAAAATTCCCTCTTAGACATGGCCACAGGTCAATCTGATAGGAGCATCTTTACTTGATGTTCTTCCCATATTTTAAGTTGCATTAGCTTTTGCTTTAGGTTCCTGACCTGTTTGAGTTCCCATACTAATTTCCTTCAGTGATGAACTATGGATTTATAAGGGTAAGCCAAACAAACCTTTTCTTCCTCAACTTGCTTTTGGTCATGGTCTTTTACATAGCAACAGAGATCCAAAGTAAGACAGTAACAACGTGTAAATGAGTTTCAGAATTTTCCCATGTACATAATTTCATTCGATGCTTTATGAAATAAATGGGAAATATGTAAAAGATCCGCTTACTGGAGCCCCACGTCAAGCGCAAAACTGTAAAAGCCCCGTACTCTGCCTGGCTTGGGGGCCGAAAACGTCCCAGCCTGCGCTGCTGCTCTGGTCCACGGGTCAGGATTTAGCAAGAGAGAGAGTGGGGGGAAGAAGGGGAAGACCCGCGAAGAATAGAGACAAGCCAGAGGATATGTAGTAAAGTCTTCTTTACTGTCTCCACCATACACACACCACTACACCTACTACTACTACACCCCCCCACCCCCACACACACACACTACAACAAGGAAATCCTGGGTATTTATAGGTTTTTACCATGTGCCTTGTAGGCGGGTGGATACCACGTGCCTTGCAGGTATGGATATGATGTAAGCCTTACAGGCGTGGACAGCACGTGTGCCTTACAGGCATGTATGGTGTGGATAGCACGTGGATAACATGTGCACCGCATGCCTTGTAGGTGTGGATACCACGTGCTCCTTGCAGCTGGGGGCACTAAACAGCAAAACAAGCTATATGGGATATCAGAGTGTGCTTCAGCTGTTGTAGGCTGTTGAAAACCAAGTCTCATGTCAGGGTATATGGCTTAAGGTGGCTGCAAAGCTGATAGCTGCTTTCTAGCCGCTTTTTGCTTAAATTCGGCTCCCAATAGAAATATGTAAGAAACTATAAAATTATCTTCTTTCCTATGCTTAAAATTTTGTATGCTTTAGTGGAATTCCATTAAAATAAAAGTTATTTTGACTAAAATCTATTGAACTCAATCAGAACTGGAATTAGCAATAACATCTTTGAACCATGTGGAAGTGAGCCTTTGCATGGGCTCCATATTTTAGAGGTCAAAGATCACCTACTCCACAAGTTGAAGAGTCTTCATGGCTTAGGGAGTTGTAGTCTCATGGATTTAAACATCTTCCAACCCCCTCAGACCATGCTTCAGCCTTGGAGTTTGGAAGAATTCCCCCCCAAAGACTCTAGAGCATACTTCCTGAGCCTTTATTGATTTT
>JANHMN010000527.1:0-18891 GCA_030674055.1 Rhabdomys pumilio
GGAGACTGGCTCTTCCCTTCCACCCACAAACCGGTTAGAACCAGGGACAGTTCACTTGCAAATCGTTCAGCAGGTCAGACAGCGCAAATTCCACTGGCTTAGCACAGCAGACTGCTCAAAGGGGACTTCCAGCATCAGATTGCAGCTTTCCCCCCTTTCTTTCCTTCCTTTCTTTCTTTTTCTTTCTTTTCTTTCTTTCTTTCTTTCTTTCTTTCTTTCTTTCTTTCTTTCTTTTTGAGCAGCATCCTTAGTCTACTTTTCCAACCTCCCAGTAGCAGAGTTTCTGCTTGGAGATATTTGTTTCCTTCAAGAATGTCTTGGACCTCACCCACAGAAGCTGAGGTCTGGGTTTTCACTGCAAACAAAACAAATGAACAAAACTGATGCCACTCAATACACTGCATCACACTCAGTTGCATGGGCTCTTCCTGGATCCATCCCTTGCTTTTATACCTCGAAGCTACCTGCTTATCAGCCTCCTCGGCTCCACCAGTATGGTGAATCTCAAATGTATCCACATTTGTCATCTAATGACCACTGCACATCAGTCCTCTCACACCTGTCACTACGGGAGCCTCTTACACAGTCTTCTCACCATGCTCTCTTCTGCTGCATACCCCACATAGACATTTTGGACACATTTTCATAATGTAAATTAGAGTCCCTCTCAACACTCCTCAGTTTCCTGCTAATGCTTCCCAAGCAACCCACAATCAAACCCAACCACCTTCCTGTGCTTTCAAGTCCCTGGATGCCTTTCAGAATTCAGATCTCACTTCTGTCCCTTGTCTAGCCTCTCTTTCCATATTGTTCTCTTTATTCTTCTGTAGCTTTATTGAGTCATTCTGCCATGGATTTTTATTTCACTTGCTCCTTCCCATCTTCTAGGTCTCAGTTAAAATGCCACTTAGGTCTTCCCTGGGCTCTGGTAGCTCAGTGGACACGCATTGTCCTGATCACCAAGAACAAGATCTACCACACATCAATTGTCTAACAAATACTTGTTGAATGAAAGTTTTAAGTGAGTGATTGAATGAAATCCTAGCCTTACATTGATCCGCCTTTTGTCAGTTAACCCCAACAAGATGCTTACAGGACTCATAACTTGGTCAAGTCATGGCCCAGGGTTTGGGGTTTTGTTGCAATTTCCAAGATCAACCCATCCTCCTGACTCGATACGTCACTGGGAAGACTTAAGAACTCCTCATCATGTAGTGACCATACTCAGAGCAATAATTTATCACAGTGGGAAAAATACAACACAGCCACCAAACGGAAAAGACTCATGGGAGTAAAATATTTTTGCTTTACCTCTTGATAATTTGTGACATCATTCGTGGTACATCAGGTAACAGCACAGTGATGGGAAATACAGAACAGTGCTATGCATGGTGCATACACCTTTAGCCCAAGCACTTGTGAGGCAGAGGTAGGCTGATCTGTGTGTTTGAGGCCAGCCTGGTCTACATGTTCAGTTTCAGGCTAGCCAAGGTTTCTTGGTGAGTCACTGTCTCAGAGAGAAGGGGAATGGAAAGGATGGAAAGGAGAGAGAGAGAGAGAGAGAGAGAGAGAGAGAGAGAGAGAGAGAGAGCGCCCAATGATGGACTCTACCAGACCAAGTAGTGGCATACGTTAAATACATTTTCCTTTTATTTCCATTCAGGCCATGCACATGAAATTCCCTTTCCACACACTAGAATGTGGCTCGGTTTCCCATTAAAGGCATTTCTGGCTGGTCCTGGTGGGAGATGTCTGTAATGGAGGCCATCTGGGGCACTGAGGTAGGAAGATCACAGGTTCAAGTCCTGCTGGGCTGCAAAGTTAGTACAAAGCTAGTTTGGGCAACTTGGTGAGATCGTGTGTGGGGATTTGAATAGGTTTGGCTCTCATAGACTTATGTGTGTGAATGCTTGGCCCACAGAGTGTGGCACTACTAGGAGGTGTGGGCTTGTTGGAGGAAATGTGTCACTATGGAGGTGGGCCCTGAGGTCTCTTAAGCTCCACCCAGTGCGGAATTCCAGTCTCCTCCTGGCTGCCTGCAGATCAAGATGTAAAGCGCTTGGCTCCTCCAGCACCATGTCCGCCTGCATACTGCCATTCTTTCCACCATTGGTGATAATGGACTAAACCTCTGAAACTGTTGTCAGCCCCAAGTAAATGTTGTCTTTATAAGAGTTGCCTTGGTCATGATATCTCTTCACAGCAATAAAACCCTAACTAAGACACCATGTCTCATCAAGTTAGAAAGGGGCACTCTCAATAGGAGAGTGCTTGTCTACTGTGCTGTCATGCGTGAGACCCTAGGTTCAATCTCCAGAACTGGAAGTAAATAAACTTACTTCCTGCCTTAGGGTTTTTCTCTCTTCCTCTCTTTCTCTCTTTCTCTCTCTCTTTCTCTCTCTCTTTCTTTCTTTCTTTCTTTTTCATTTTTGGTTTTTCAAGACAGGGTTTCTCTGTATAGCCCTGGCTATCCTGGAACTCACTCTGTAGACCAGGCTGGCCTCAAACTCAGAAATCTGCCTGCCTCTGCCTCCCAAGTGCTGGGATTAAAGGCTTGCACTACCACTGCCCAGCTAGGATTTCTATTATTGTAAAGAGACACCATGACCACAGAAGCTCTTATAAAAAAAACAATTTAATTGGTGCTGGCTTATATAGTTCAGAGGATTAGTTTATTTTCATCATGGTAGGAAGCATGGCAGCATGCAGGCAGACATGGTGCTGGAGGAGGAGCTGAAAGTTCTACATCTGTATCTCCAGGCAGCATGAAGAGAGAGTGACAGTGTGTAAGCCTTGAGCATTTGAAACCTCAAAACCCACTCCTACTGACACATTTCATGCAATAAAGTCACACCTACTCTAACAAGGCCACACCTCCTAATGCCACTCCCTAAGCATTCAAATATATGAGCCTATAGGGGCCAATCATATTCAAACCACCACACTTCTGAAAAGTTTTTAGTGAATTACTTTAGAATAAAAATGCTAAGTTACAATAGTGGCACACACCTGTCATCCGAGCTCTTGGGAGGCGAAGGTGACAGTTCAAGGTCACATTCAGTCATATAGCAAGTTTGAGGTTAACGTGGGCTATATGAGACCTTGTCTCAAGAAAAACCAAAATAAAAAAGAAGTGAAATAAACAGTATTGTTATGTTACATAGAAGTATAACATCCATGCAGATTTTATCTATCACCAATGGAGAAACACGACCCAAGGTGAGGATGGGGGCCTGGGAGCCTGAAGTCTGAGTAAAGTTGAAATATTGGCATCAGATTCCAGATTCATGTTCCTCTCTCTCTCTCTGATTGAGTCTCTCTGTGTAGCCCTGGCTATCCTGGAACTCTCTCTGTAGGCTACGTTGGCCTTGAACTCACATATCCTCCTGCCTCTGCCTCCTGAGTGCTGGGGCTAAAGGTGTGGGCCACCTTTCCACAGCATGTTTGTTTGTTTGTTTGTTTTGCCTGCATGTATGTCTGTGTGAGGGTGTCAGATCCCCTGGAGCTGGAACTACAGACAGTTGTGAGCTGCCATGTGGGTCCTGGAAATTGAACCCGGGTCCTCTGGAAGAGCAGCCAGTGCTCTTAACCACTGAGCCATCTCTTCAAGTCCTCTTATCTTTCTGAAAGAGAAACTCTCCCAGGGAATTTGTTCAGTGACATAATTTTTCCAAAGCCCATCTTCGAAGAACTCTCAAGATGAAAACTAGAGTTCTTTCCTGTACTATGACCCCATGTTCAGTAGTTATAATAGGAACTGGAGAGATGCCTTGGTGGCCAAAACTCTTGATGACTCAAGTTTGGGTCTTCAGCACTCATATAAAAGCCATGGGTGGTGGCATATACCTATGACCCCAATGCTGGTAGCAGTGAGGGGGTTTGGAAAGCTCATGGATTCCAGGGATTTACCTTCCACAAGCACATGTATAAATGCAGGCTCCTCCCTAGATACCCACACGTACACCACATGTACAAAGAAAAAAAGGAAAATAATAATCTGATAGAAACTTGTTTTGCTTGTTTATTTAGTGTGTGTGTTTGCATACATGTGTCATGGTGCATGTATGCAGGGTCAGAGGATCTTTCCTTTCACCCTGTGAGTCCTGGAGACTGAACTCAGGTCAGCAGCAAGCATTTTTTCTTGTTGAGCCATCTCCCTGATCCCTGATAGTAGAATGCTTTACCGAACACCCACTTTGCGTAAGAAATGGGTACTAACTCATTTAACCCTCAGAATAACTCTCCGAGGCAGGAAATATTCTTGTCCTCATTTTTTTTTCAGGCAAAGAAACTGGGATCCAGTTAGTCAGCATGCTAAAGTTACACTGGTACACACCTGTCCATTCTGGAAACTGGCTTGTAAGCCCCTCGCAGCATCATGAGCTCGTGTCTCTCCTAATCTGCCGTTTCCCTAACATCTTGGTACTAAAGGGGATGGTGAGAACTGAATGGAGCGTTTTGTTTTGCCATTCATCTCCCTTCAGTTCATAATTGGAGCTGACCGTGGAATGGTTGGAGGCTCATCTCTTAATTTTCAAAAGACGAAGTGTCTCCCAGCAATGATGGGACAATACATTATAAATGATATTGGTAAATTGTCATGTATTTTAAAAGTGTTATTTTGATTTTTGACCATTTCATACACACACACACACACACACACACACACACACACACACACTCCATGACTCTGTCCCCCTTACCATCTTTTATCTCCCTCCCGTGATTATCAGTCTCTACCTCAGACCTAACAGTTCCCAGGTTCGTGACTTTTGGCTTTGTTTTGTGATCCATTATTTTAACCAGGGCACTATCCACTGGAGCCTGGGAGGGTGTCATCAGGGGGAACAGAAGGGAATAGCTTTCTTATTTTCTGAATGTAACAGTAGTAATACTTAATCTGTGAGAGGTAGAACCTTTTATGTCCCTTCTCCACCCAACACATGCTGTCTGTGCTTGTTAACATCAGACTCAGAGCTAAACAGCCGTGTGTCCCACACTTGGTCTTGTTTATTTCAAGTGCACTCCAGGACTTTCCAACATGGGGCAAGCTGGACCCCAGGCTCTGTAACAGGAAAGACAGAGAACAGCAAACAGCTAACATGCTGTGGTGGCACACACCTTTAATTCCATCACACAGGAGGCAGAGGCAGGCAGGTCTCTGTAAGTTTGAGGTCATCCTGGTCTACAGAGCAAGTTCCAGGACAGGCAAAACTACACAGAAGAACGTTAACATGAAAAACCAAAATCAAACCAACCAACCAACCAACCAACCAACCAACCAACCAACCAACCAAACCACACTGTCCTGGAGAAGAGCCAGCAGGTAAACCATTACCAATAGACATTACCATAGTTTATTCTGTGGTATAAAAAATGCCCATGGTGGGAAAGAGATGCTGGAAGGTCACGTAGGGAGTGAACTCTGAGCTCTTCCTGGGACTCGGAATCAGTGACTATAGTTAAAGCAAATAACAGTTGAGCCCTGTGAAAGCAATGTTTCCCGTGTCTTCTGAATGTTATAACCACCAGCTTGAAGTTTCTTTTGCTCCATCAGGTGACTCCAGTCGTCCACTGGGCGTTGTGGACACCTGCTGTGTCCTGTTATCTGCTATTTGCTATTTATTTGCTTATTTTTTTCTACTTTCGTTTGCTATGTACCTAACAAAAATCTCCCATTTGAATCATCTTCCAGTGAGAAAGCATATCTTTCAATTACTTTCGTTGGTGAAAGGACAAACTAGTCACCAAAAATGAGTTAAGGAAGAAAGGGTTTATTTTGGCTCCACCCTTGGATATACAGTCAGAGGAGGAGGAGCCTGGAACAGCTGGTCACACTGCATCTACAGTCAGAGAGGGGAGTGATGGGTGCTTGTGCCCAGCTCAGGTCTCCCTCTGTTGTCCAGAACCCTAGACCATGGGATGGTACTGACCACTGTCAGTGAAGGAGGCTCCTACCACCCCAGCTAACCTGATCTAGATCATCTCTCACAGGGATGCCCAGATGCTTGTCTCCTAAGTGTCCTGGTCATCTTTAACTTGTCAACTTGACACAGCCCAGAGTTATCTGAGAGGAAAGCTTTGACTGAGGAATTATCTAGAGGCAGTGACTCTCAGCCTTCTAATGCCGCCACCTTCTAATACAGTTCCCCGTGTTGTGGTGACCCCGACCATAAAATTATTTGTATTGCTACTTCATAACTGTCATTTTGCTACTGTTGTGAATCAAAATGTAAATATCTGATAGGAAGGGTATCTGATATGTGACCCCCGTGAGAGGGTCTTTTGAACCTCAAATGGGTTCGTGACCCACGGGTTAAGAACCACTGCTCTAGGTCATATTAGTCTGTGGGCGTGTCGTCTGTGGGAGGATTGCCTTAATTGTTAACTGATTTGGGAGGGGCTAACCCACTGTGGGCAGCAACATTCCGTGGACAGGTGATCTTCGGCTGTGTAGGAAAGCTAGCTGAGATGAGCCCGTGGGTGAGCCGGCAAGCAGTGTTTCTCTGTAGCTATTACTTAAAGTTCCTGTCCCGGCTTCTGATGGCCTATGACCTGACACCTAAGTTAATCCTTTTCTCCTGTAATCTGTTTTTGGTTAGCGTTCTTGTTCTTAGAGAAAATTAGTCTGATTGACGGTCACATCTGCTCTATTTTATGACAAACTAGAGAAATGACAATAAGTCTACCAGGCACATAAGTGATGAGTTTCCTCACCCACAGCTCAGTCATAACCTTAAAAACTTATTTAAAAGCTTCATATGTATGTGTGTGTATGTTCACGCATCTGAGTACAAGTTGCTCGTGAAGGCCCGAAAAAGGCATCAAATCCCCTGGAGCTGGAGTCACCGATGGTTGTGTATGGGAGCTCCTAACTGCCGATGGATCTCTTCATCCACTTGAATTAAAAAAATTTTAATGTGACCTTTCTGAGAGCAACTTGGCAAAGGTATCAAATGTTGTAAAATTGTAATGCTGGTGATTATGATGCCACTAACGGTTACTGGACGCTTTCTAAGAACCCTGCGTGTTAAATGGGGCTTGGTGGTACATCCCTAATAACCCCAGCCATAGGGAGATAGAGGCAGGGGGATCAGAAGTTCAGCGGCACATAGTGGGTTCAGAGTCAGTCTGGGCTATAGATCTGACCTCAGAAAAAGCCAAAACAACAATAAACAACTCTGCACGTGTTATTTTCTTATTTTTACCTTCACAGAAATCCTGAGAGTGGTGGCGGTTATTCCTATTATTCCCACTTAGCAGACTGGCAAAATGAGGCACAGAAATATTAAGTAATATCCCTAGATGACACAGCCAGCACCCAACTCCAGCTATGGAACCTCAGGGCTTCAGGCTGACAAGCCTTTGTCTGAGCTCCTTCCAATGTCCTCTCAACCTAGAACCGGGGATTTTTAGAATAGAGAACCTGGAAGGGGCACGAGCAGAAATCTTGGCCATAGCAGGTGTCTGCACGCTGGACTGTGACATAACTTAATTGGGGATGGAGGGCGCACTCCATCTTGGCTACAGCCTCAGAACCTGTATAACATCGGTTCTCCTGCAACGACACCACAGGCTCTGTCACTACTCCAATCTGTTTCCAGTTTTCTTCAGACGCAGGCTCCCAGCAAGGAGGAGGAGGAGGAAGAGAGAAGGCCGCCTCCTTCTCTTCCCCCGACGTCCCACCTCCCACCCGCAGCTTCTCTGCGCAGCCGCAGTCCTTGCCGCTCCAGCTCTGCGGTGCCAGGAAGGGTCTGATTGGGGAGGGTAAGTCCTTAGAGGGACCCCGCAGGCGGGAAGGGGGCGGGAGATTGGGCTGCGGGCGTGGGCATTCACGTGTGACTGTGCATGCGTGTGCATGCGTGTTTCTGGTGTGGGCGGGCTCACAGGACAATGGCTCTAGGTCTGGGGTATGGGAATGGAGGGTCCATGTGGGAGAAGACGGCGGGGAGGGGCGTCTAACCAGGTTGGGTCCGCTTTTCTGCTAACCTGATCGTTTACTCGGTGCCTGAACATCGAACACGAATTTCAGCAACCGGGAGAAAGGATCCTGCAGGGAGCTTACACTCAGGCGTCTGTGTTCCTTCGTGGATCTGTGCACGTGTACATTGTCTCTCCATCCCCTAAGGGAAGTCCCCAGTCTCTCTGTTGGGCTCACTGCACCTGCGAATCTGGTTGCATGGACGCATTGTGTGTGTCCCGGGCTCCAACAGGCCAGGAACATGGGCTGTGAAGTCCCACAGGTGCAGTGTGTAAGGAACAGTCTCATCTCTCCTGAGCTCTGCGGCTGTGATGCAGACCCTTGCCCATCTGTGCAATGGAGCCATAACTGTAACTACTAAGCAGGGCCTGCAATCAGACCGTTCACCACAGGAAACCGTGCTCTGTTACCGTCGTCGTCGTCACTATTATGACGATTTTTCTCACTCTCACTGACTCTCATTCTTTCCCCTCTGCAGGGGATACGTTTTCTAAGTCACAAAGAATCCCACAGATAGTGAGATGTGAATCCCCTGGCTCCCCTTCTCTTCCTCCCCTCTTCCACCAACTGTACCTGCAGGATCCTCTGATCTTTCCCCTTTCCCCGTTTCCCCATGTGCCACTGGCTCCTACCCTTCTTTTCTTATTTATATTTTAAAGTAACATTTATTTGTATAGGACACAGAATTTAGAGGACAACTTGTGGAAGTTGGTTCTCCTGGAAATTGAACTCCTATGGTCAGGCTTGGCAGCAAGTGCCTCTTACTCGCTGAGCCATATTGTCACCCCCCTACCCCACACCTGTAGTTTTCTTCTCTAGCTCCTGCTTCTCAGTCTAAACCGGTAATAAACCATGGTCCATATAGAAAGGAAAGCAATAAACAAACCCGATCTGAGGATATGCTAATACTTCTTCCCACCAAAGTGTGTGTGTGCGCGCGCACACGCGCACACACGTGCACACACGCTCACACACGCTCACACACGCTCACACACGCTCACACACGCGCACACGCACGCACACACGCGCACACACGGGCACATACACATACACACACACACACACACACACACACACACACACACGCGTGCACATTCTTGAATCTCAATTTGGTTTCAAATTTTACTATGTAGGTAAGGATGGTCTTGGCCTGATCCCCCTGCCTCTACCTCCTAAGTGACGAGTGCTGGGGAGCATCGTGGTGCGGGATTTACCGACGCAGTGCCGGCATTGCTTTCTAGGCAAGCATTCTACCACAGCTACATTCCTAGCCCTGTTGCTCATCCACGCCGACAGCCTTGTCTTTTCATCCCCTCCCAACATACACCCCAACTCTCACTGAGGTTGCAAACTGTCAGCCCCAGGGTGTACTGTACATCTGACATTGCTGTTTGTCCTATGGGATGTTTCCTTTCTAAACCTTTGAAATAACGAGCGTTGTAAAACTGCAGGCTTTGTCTCAAAAATAAATAAATAAAAACCAGAAGAAAAGAGACCCCGAGAGGGTGATATGAGGATGAGGAAGGGTGGAACACAGGCAAAAGGACATGAGTTAGAAGGACGTTACAAAGATTTTTTTTTTTAAGTTTTAACTTTTTTCATAGTTTTTTTTAAAATGGTAGATAAGTGAATTCAACTTCCTGGGTACTGAAGCAGTAAGAACCATGACATAAGTAACTAACCAACTAACTAAAATAAGTGTTAGTAAGTGCAAAATCCTAAGTAAAGCTACAGGGCTTCAGAATGGCCCTTCCAAATATATATATACATACACACACACACACATATATATGTGTGTGTGTGTGTGTGTGTGTGTGTGTGTATGTGTGTATATATGTATATGTATGCATATACACACAAATGTATCTCTATATATGTATATGTATCTATATATGTCTATATAGATACACATATCTATCTATCTATCTATCTATCTATCTATCTATCTATCTATCTATCTATCTATCTATCTATATGTATCTATATATATGTGCCATCACTGATATAAACGTAGTTGTGGGTCTGGGCATGTATTTGAATGACTTCTTTAACCTGACTGTGCAATGCTTTTATTTGTGAGTTCATTAGAAAAACGCAATTTTATTTTTAAAATTTTAGAGTGCAAACGATGTCATCTGAGAAGATAATTTTCCAGTCTCCTGAGAAATCAGGTGACAGCCTTGTGTCCCTTGTTTTCGCCAGGCTGCAGAGGCAGGGCATCTCCTCCCAAAGGACACCTGATTGATCTACAATCTTCAGTGCTCCCCGTTGTTCCTCCCATGCTGCAAGATGGCTGCTAGTTCATATTTGCTTTGTGACATATTCCCCTGGATTGATTTGCGTTTTGTTTTTCAGTTGCGAAGTGAAAGCCACGGGGAGGTTCTTGGTTGATTTATTTTATTCTTGCTCTGTTTCTGATGTGCTCCGGAGGTGTTTGTGTTCTGATCCTTGGGGACAGCATTTCTGTCTGCTGCAGAGTCACATACGATTCCCTGTTTGGTCCTGCCTGCCCATCTACAGGGTGTAGCAACCGGTTTAGCCATAGGCTCTTGAGACTCCACTTTTGGGCCTGGCCCAAAGTTCTGATGAGAAATCTCCAGGAAATTTCATAACCGTGGCTAGCAAGTATTTATTTATGGAGAGGTGATGTTTAAATTGAGGTTAGTGTGGTGGTTTAAGTGGGTATGGCCCCCATAGACTCATGTGTTTGAATGATCAGTCCAACAGGAGTGACACTATTAGGAAGTGTGGCCTTCTTGGAGGAAGTGCATCACTGTTGGGATGGACTTTGAGGTCTCTTCTGTCCAAGCTCTGCCCAGTGCAGAAGCACAGTGTCCTCCTTGCTGCCCACAGATTTAGGTGTAGAGCATTCAGCTCCCCCAGCGCATGTCTGCATGTCTTCCTGCATGCTGCCATGCTTCCCGCTATGATGATAATGGATTACATCTCTGAAACTTCAAGCCAGCCTCAATGAAATGTTTTCCTTTCCAAGAGTTGCCTTGGTCACGGTGTCTTTCACAGCAGTGGAAACCCTACGACAGTTAGCCTTGAAGGCAGGTTACATCTTCGAGCCAACAATGCAAGGAGAAGGAACATACCCTTTAAACTTTTGTTCAGCGGGTGTTCTGTCCCTGTGGAAATCTCAAAATGCCTCTGTGAGGTGGCTGCTGTTGTCACCAGCGTCTTTCATGGATGAACAATTTGAACTCAAGAGGTCGTGTGTCCTAGGACGCACAGCAAGTGCACGGCAGAGGTTACATTCACGGGCACACAGTTGTCTCTGTGCTTGCTTTACCTGCCACTGGTGGTGGTCAGCAGCCAGAAGATTGTAGCCATTCTCTTCCCACTGTACTGGCAGTTTTTAAAAATGTGAGTGCTTGGAATTTGAACTTGGGTCTTCATATATTTAAATATATAACATATATATTTACATATATGTATGCATTATGTACTTGTGTAGGTAATGTGGTTTATATGCATGCAAATATATATTTCAAGTTAATCCACACCTGTCTCCCTTGTATATATAAATGGGAATTTATTTACCCGCTTCCTGTTGATAGACAACTAAGGTATAATACTTTGTTTGACTTCTTAGAGTTACTACATAGTCTAAGCTGGCCTCGAATCTGAGATCCTGTCTTGGTCTTTGGAATGCTGAGATGTTCCAGATGTCCCAGCTGCATCCAGTGGTTGTTCAGATTGGTTTTCTGGTCTCATGTAACCCAGGCTGATATATTGAGCTCATTCTGTAGCCGAACTTATTTTCCTGCTACGTCTACTCCCTGAAAGCTGGGATTAGATGACTGCACCACCACAGTTTATGTCCGCTTTGTGTAGTACTGGTGATTGATCCCAGAGCTTTGAGCATGTTAGGCAAGAGTTCTACTCCGCAGATCCAGCAGTTAATCGTTTTAAGATATTTGTAGTTTTAAAAATTTGTTTGTGTATCTGTGTATACGTACATGCATGTGCATGCAAGTACCCTCAGAGGCCAAAAGAGGATGTTAGAGTCCCTGGAAATGGACTGTTGGATGTGGGTGCTGGGAACTGAACCTGGGTCCTCTGCAAGAGCAGCCCGTGCTTGTAACTGCTGAGCCACTTTTACAGTCCCAGTTAAGCATAAAGGTGTATATAGTAGCTCTGATTATGAATATAAATAGTTTTGTGTTGTTCTTTTGTGTCTGTGTATAGCATAAGCAAATGTGTGCACACAGCAGCCCATATCGGCACACAAAGACCAAAGGATGTTTTCCTCAACTCTTTTTTTATTTAGTTTTGAAGCAGTATGTACTTGTATTTGCATGGAAGCACTCTCAGAGGCCAGAAAAAAATGTCAGATCCCCTGGAAATGAAGTTATAGCATGTTATGAGCTGTCTAATGTCGGTGCTAGGAACTGAACCAGGGTCTCAAAACTGCTGAGCCTGGTGGATGCTCACTGTTTGGGCTGCACTGGCTGGCCACTGGGCTCCTGGAAGTTTGTCTCTGCCCAGTGCTGGGCTTACAGGTGCTTGGGATTCAGCTCACAGGTCCTCATGTTTGTGACGCATGGTCTACCCACTGAGCCATGTACCAGGTTCCTGAAGAGCTTTTTTTTTTTTTTTTTTTAAACATAGACAGAGGCGTGACAGCTTCCACAAACAAGTAGACAGAGGATAGTTTCCCTCTGTGTTCCGTAGGTGCTCAGGGTGGGAACATCACTTTAGGGGGGCTGTATGCATATGCTCAGCTTTAGCAGATGGTGCTGTGGGCTTTTACTAAATGGTTGTTGGGCTAACAGACACTCCCACCAGAGTCTGTGAGTCAGCTTGCTTTTAAAAGCTACCTCTGAGGATTTCCCAGGAAGAGGGAGCCCCAGCCAGTCACTTTTCATCTTTAGTCTTTTTACAGTTACTGAGGATGATAATGCAAACAAACTTAGCAAAAGTAAGCAGATAGCAGACCTGCTGGGGCTGCTCCCCGCTTCCTAACTGAAGGGCACCCCAATGGGAAAGATACTGATGACACAGCCACGGAGTGTGGCATCTCAGAAGGCAGCGGCAAGAAGATGAGGAGTTTGAGGCCAGCTGGGGATATAGAGTGAGTTCATGGCTACCCTGAGCTACCTAGGTAGTGTCTGGCTACCCTGAGCTACCTAGGTAGTGTCTTAAAAACAAAATAAAACAAAACAGGGTCTGTCGAGATGGTTTGGGGAGTAAAAATATATGCTAAACAAACCTAGTGACCTGAGTTCCATTCCTGGATCCCATGGAGAAAGGAAAGAGCTGACTCTGGAAAGCTGTCCTCTGATTTACACACACAGACACACACACACACACACACACACACACACACACACAGACACACACACACACACACAGACACACACACAGACACACACACACCCCAAACTTAAAACCAACCAGCTGAACAAACAACATATATATTGGCATTGGCACCAACCTGAGGCGCTCTCCCTAGTTCCAGTTGAGAGCAAGTGTTTTTCTTCCACAAATTCTTGGGTGGGTCTAAAATCTTTGCCTGTGTTTCTTTGGATGTTAGGGTAAGGGTGCCCTTTGCCCATGGACAAAAACTATACCATTGCAACCAACCAGAATAGAGAAAGACAAAGCTGGCGGGCATTTTACAATTCATTACTTACTTTTGTAATTTACTTTTTGGGGTGTGGAGTGGGGCGTGGTGCACGTATGGAGGTCAGAAGACCAGTTATGGGAGGTGGTTCTACCATGTGTTCCAGGGATCAAGCTCAGAGCGTCAGGCTTGGCAGCAGGCATCTCTGCTCACTGAACCAATCTTGCCAGCACAGAGCTATTGAATGGACTGTTTCAGAGGCCTTTGAGACATCTCCAAGAGAGACAGATGATGGATGGTGGGCTGTAGAGGGCCAGCGGCTCAACAGTTAGGGAGCACACTGCTTTTCCAGGGGACCCAAGTTTGGTTTCCAGAACCCATTCATGTTGGGCAACTCACAACCTCTTCTAACTGCAGCTCCAGCAGAATCTGATGCCCTCTTCTGGTCCCCAAAGGCACTGCACTCCGGCACACATATACAAACACACCCTTGCATGCATGCACACACACACACACATAAAATTTAAAAAATTAACAAAAATCTTTAAGTGGTTGTCTCAGTTTGGGTTTAATTTCTGTGAAGAGACACCATGACCACAACAACTCTTATAAAGGAAAACTTGGGGTTTGCGTACAGTTTCAGAGGTTTAGATCATTATTGTCATGGCGGTAAATATGACATTGTGTAGGAAGACATGGTGCCAGAGAAGGAACTGAGAGCTTTACATCTTGATCCTCAGGCAGCAGAAAGACACTGTGAGACACACTGAGTGTATCTTGAGCATATGAGACCTCAAAGTCTCCTCCCACGGGGACACATTTCCTCTAACAAGGCCACACTTATCCAATAAGGCCACACCTCCTAATAGTGCCTCTACCTGTGGAGCCAAGGTTTCAAACACACGAGTCTATGGGGGGCATTCCTATTCAAACTGCCACAGTGACAGCTGGTCATACAGGCAGGAAAGGTATGGTTTACATAGCCAGTATACACAATTTAACTGAAATATGTGCTATTGCTTCATTTATTTAATATAGAGATCATTTAGTATAAATTGTATGCCACGTTTGTGTGTGTGTGTGTGTGCATGCAGTGCACCAGCATGTGGGGGTGTACATGTTTGTGTGTTGGGGGTAGGAATGTCAGAGAACAACTTTGGGAGTCATTTCTCAGGTGCCACCCACCTTGGTTTTGGAGAATGGGTCTCTCAGTAGCCTGGGCCTTGTTGGTTAGGGATAGCCAGTGAGTCCCAGAGAGCCTCCTTCCCGGGTGTGATGTCCCCATCTTTGTACAGCAAACATTTTCTGGCTGAGCCATCTTCCTGGTCCGTGTATCTTACTTATGAAGAGTCTTCAGACATTTTCCCCAGAGTCATGAGGCTTTATCTTCATGCTTGTTTTGTGTGTATGTGTCATGCATGCATGCCAGTGGACACAGCTGGCTAGACAACAGCTCACAGGAGTTAATTCTCTCCTCTCGCAGAATCCTGGGTCAGCAGACTTGGCTGTCAGTCATCTCTACCCACTGAGCCAGCTTGGTGGCTGTTTGTTTCCTTTTTATTTCAGAAGCATTTTTTTTTTAATATACACATGGTCATTGAACATATTCAAGGGGTTAAATGATACATTACAATAAGTGTATTGTGACTGGGTCATTGGCTGTTTATCCCTTACATAGTGGGTATTTCTTTATACCAGAATGTTCAAAAGCCTATTTGTTGTTCTGAGTATTCAGTTACTTGAGGTCAACTGTGCTTACCCCACAGCTATTCCTATTAATGGAAAAACTGAATAGTTAAGCCTGTTTTTCATTCTCTTACTCTGTCTCCTTCCCCTGTACTCTGCCCAGGCTCCAGATACTACCTCACACTAATATAACAAAACTCTTCCATGACGTCAGCTTTTTTTTAGCTCACATATATGTTTTAGTTTCATTTCTGTTACTGTCATAGAATATCCGGACAACAGGCAGCTTCTTGGAGAGTTTAATGTAGAGCACAATTCCATGCTATGGAGACGTCACATTAACGGGAACTTGGGACACTTGGTTCCATCCAGTTTATAGTGAAGAAGCAGAGAGAAATGAACGCATCCCATGCTCACTTGCTTGCTGATGCTCAGCTCAATCTCTCCACTCTTACACAGTTTGACACCCTTGCCTAGGGAATGGTGTCGCCCACAGTGGGCTAGGTCTTCCCACTCAATTAACTTAACTAAGATGATCCCCTACTGACATGCACTCAGGCCAACCCAATGGAGACCATCCCTCATTAATACGCCCTAGGTGGTTCTATATTGTGTCAAGCTGATAAAGCTAGCCATTCCAGTATATAACTGTTATTGTGAGATGTCTATTTTTACAAAAAAGTATTTTTGCAGCTATCACATCAGTTTTCCCCTAGCTACTTCAAGAACACCTTTAAAACAAAGGTGGGTATTCCTGGTGTGTGTGGTGGCAAACATTTGTAATCATAGCACTTTGTGAGCTGAGATAGGAGTATTGTGATTTAGAGTCAAGACTGGGCTACACAGTAAGTTGTGGCCTGCCTGGGCTATATATCAAGATCTTGTCATAGACAGACAGACAGACAGATCAATAGACAGGTAGGCAGGCAGGCAGACAGCCGTTTACATTTCTGTATGCCATCTCTACAATCAATAAAGTCAGTAACAAACATCAGGTTTCATCAAATCTACAGCCCACATTTTCTAGATTTTTCTTCAATAAGTATTTTTGTTTCATAGCACACTGCTTGGAATCTGCCACCATGATGGTTAATCCTGTCATCTAAATTACCAGCTACGATGGCAACTTAGAATCACCATGGAAACCCTCTGGCTATGTCTACCAGGATGTTTCCAGACAGCTTTAACTGATTAGAAAACCCACCCTGAATGACACCTGCCATCCAGGGAGTGGGATACAGGGCTGAATAAAAAGAACTCAGCTGAGCAATAGCATCTGACACTTTCTGCTTCCTGACTGTGCAGGCAAGGGACCTGATGCTTTACGCCCCTGCAGCCGTGCCCCTCCCCCACCAAGTGATAGGTCGCTTCTTCAGACTGTGAGTCAAAAGCGAACCCTTCCTTTTTAACTACTGAACCATCTCTCTGGCCCCCTGCTCTCTTTCTAGGGTTCAGCACCACGCCTAGCACCAATCACTGGATGATCTTGTCAGTCCTTAGGTTTTGAATCCTGTACCTGAGGAACCCTCACAGGACACTGGAACAAGAGAAGTAAAAAAAGAAAAAGCCTGCCTTGGAAGCCACGCCTCCTCCTGAGGAGATGCAGAGCCTTAGGACTGAGCAGACACAGGGACTACTGCCTCGGGACAGCAGGGCCTGGGAGAAGCCATGCCACTCCACCTTCCCCAAGGATTGGGAGGCTGTGGAGGTTGGGGCCTCCAGCTGTGACAGCGATGAGAAAGGTGAGTGGTCCTGTGGGAGGTGGGCAAGGGAGATGCTCTCGGTGGAGCTGAGGAGAAGCTGAACATTCCTTCTGTCACCCACTGACTTGTGGAATGCTGAAATGGCCTTTTTTTTTCTTTTCTGCATAATGTTTAGTCAGTTGATGCATCACTCATGTATGGGTTTATAATTCTTTAGGTCAGCAGTGTGACGTGACCTCAGGGGACATATCTTCTGTTGTCTGTTTTTGCACTTGCCTGCATGACCATAGGGAGCTGGCAGACCTGTTTCTTAGGTGGCTTTCCTCACATGTTGGGTTGGTTTATTCTCATCGGTCCTCGGAAGATAGTGAGGAACAGGGAATGTTGGGATACCTAAACACTTAAACTTAAAAGAATTGTGTGTGTGTGTGTGTGTGTGTGTGTGTGTGTGTGTGGTGTGTGCTTGTGTATGAGCAAGTGCATGCAAGTACCCACAGAGGCCAGAAGGCACAGGATCCCCTGGAGCTGGAGTTAAAGGCAATTGTGTAACCACCGAGAATTTCTCTATCCCTCCATCTCTCCAGCCCTCCTAGGCACCTTTAAAGCCTTTGCTGGCAACTTGATGTTCACGTGCGATAGGTTGAAATATGGCATGGTCAAGGCCAGGCTCACTAAGGGGTTGTATGAAACTTCATGTGGAAACACCACACACACGCACGGACACACACACGCACACGCACACGCACACGTGCATGCACACATATACGCATACGCACACAGGCAAGCACACACACGTACACGCGCACACACATGCACACGCATGCACACACGCGCATGCGCACACACGCTTACACGCGTACGCACATGTACACACGCATGCATACACGCACACACATGTGCGCACGCGTACACATGCATGCACACATATACGCACACTTACACACGCAAGCACACACACGTACACTCGCACACACATGCACACGCACACACACACACACACACCTCATCTCAGATAGGGAATCCGCAACTGAGGTTACTAACAAAAGAGTGTGTGTTGCTTACCCACAACGAATGATTCAGGCCCTCCCCTCTAATAATTATACAGCTCAAATGTCAGAGGTGTTAAGGGCATTAAGACTGTTTTTAGTTGTTTTCTGGAACACAGGTTGGTTTAGGAAGTTAAAAGTGAAAGGTGAGAGGTCAGTTAAGACAGACTCCTGGGCCAGCATGCTGAAGGATGCTTGCTGTTAAGGCTGGCGACCTGAGTTTGATCTCCACGTGGTCGGAAATAACTGATTCCCAGACGTCATCCTCTGACCTACGCACGTGTGCTATGGTGTGTGCCTCCACTCACCCCGTTAAAAGAAAATAAAAGTAGACTCTAAGCTAGGCATGGTGGCTGGCTCTTGTCAGTACTTGGGAGGTGGAGGCAGGAGAATTGCTCGTGAGTGTGAGGCTCACCCGACTTAGAGATTTCCAGGCTAACCCGAGCTTCATAAAACAAAACAATCTCTACTGATGTCTTCAGCTCAGGGTTGAGAGGATGCACAAGTAGTAGCTGTGGGGAGAATTCTTCCCTGGAAGCGTCTCTTGTGGAAGGTAGGGAAGCTCCTGGAGTAACTTCTATGCTCCCTCACTCAGATCTTGGCTGGAAGCCCATTAGAGAGCTTTTATCTTCTGGACAGGTGAACGGAGGAGCCCATCAGATGGCCCAGTTTTAGTCATGTAGTCAGCTGCAGGATCAGAATTCAGGCCTGATATGTTATCAGCCCCACATGAACCATGTGTGTGTGTGTGTGTGTGTGTGTGTGTGCTTGTGTATACATATCTATCTAAATATTTGTATGTTTGTAAATGTGTGTGTACATATGTATTACCTGTCTGTATGTGTTTGTATATGTATATATACATTTATATATCTGTGTGTGTATTTGTGTTTGTGTGTGTGT